>VNJO01001679.1:0-243636 GCA_008042535.1 Drosophila tani | reverse complement strand
ATGGTGAAAAATTTTGATAATGCAGTAGGAGTCGCAAGAAAGCTCATACCCAAACACAAAGGCCCTTATGTGATAGATAAAGTTTTGAGAAATGATAGGTATGTGATAAAAGACGTGGAAGGTTTTCAGTTGTCGCGTTGCCCTTATCAAGGAGTCTGGAGTAGTCAAAATATAAAGCATTGGATTGGTAAACGAAAATAGTTGTAAATATATCCAAAGAATTGTAAATATAAAGACTGATAGTATGTAAGATAAAATCAATTGTAAATATAAAGACTGATAGTATGTAAGATAAAATCAATTGTAAATTTAACCAAGATCAGGGGATCTTGAAATGTCAGGACGGCCGAATTGTAGCAGGATGGCTAAGTATTAGTATGTATGTATGTATAAGTTACTGTGTTCCTTCTAGATCATTCTTGTATGTTCCTAGAGTATGTTGTTGTTGTTGTAGAGCTTGCTCTCACTGTGCTCTCTCTCTCTCTTGCGATCTCACCACTCTTACGCTCTCTCGGAGAGTCGGGGGTTGGTGCGAGTCGTGAGTTGAGAGCGAGTTCAGTTGAAAGCCAGCAGTGATCCTGACCAGAAGTTATAAAATTGAATAAAACGAAATAAGACAAAACTGAATAAAACTAAACTAAACCAAGAATTACTGGGGATATATATTATACCCCTACAGTTTTGTGTTTGTTGTGTTGTTTGGCGACTGACATTTTTTGACGGACAACTCGACGCGGCGTCGGTGGCATGTCCACATCAACATCCATGTCCATGTCCAGGCCTTAGTGTCCAAGTTCGGAGGCATGACAGCAAATTTGCCAGACTTCTTGACATGTGCCTGGCCAAACTCAGGGCCTCAACCCGAAGCGGCTCTAATTAGTTACAAGTCTCAGTCTGGGGTTGATGGCGTCACTAGCTAATAAGTGCTGAAAACTGGAGGGAAAAGCTATAATTTAAATGAACAAAAGGCGTATCTATTATGGTAATAAGTTTCTTAGAACTGATTAAGCAATGACAAGCTCTTGTAAAGGAGTAAAGGCAGGTAAAATGGACAAAGATAGTTAATAAAGATACTTACTTCTTAAGTAATAACTTTCTATGCCTAATTTATTACCTATTTAATGGTAGATTTGAGAAAAATCATATTTTTATGTTTATAAACTTACAATTAGATGTTTTAATGCTAATAATTAATTATGTTTATTAGATTTTTCATGGAATAAATCGTAATATTCATATGGATCTTAGAGGTACGATTTATAAATTTATTTTCAGAAATTTAGCAAAATTAAGCAATGACAAGCTCTTCGAGTAAGGGCAGGTAAAATGGACAAAGATAATTAATAAAGATACTTACTTCTTAGGTAATAACTTGCTTTGCCTAATTTATTACCTATTTAATGGTAGCTTTGAGAAAAATCATATTTTTATGTTTAGAAACTTACAATTAGATGTTTTAATGCTAATAATTAATTATGATTATTAGATTTTTATTAGTTTTTCATGGAATAAATCTTAATATTCATATGGATCTTATAAATTTATTTGAACTACTAGCTACCTTTGTAAGGGTTACATAATTATTTATTTCAAGCCTTAAGGGAAAGTTGCTCAATAAATGTTCGCATAATTAAGATCTCAACCAAGGGAAGTGCGACGCTGGTTAGGGGTGTTTTTTCTATCCACAACCCTAGGTCTAGCCTAGGTCAAGTCCAATTTGTAAAAGCCTCTTACACAATTATTTTCCTAATTAATTTGCATACAGCCTGCACTTTCCCTGTGTCATCGTCATCAGCTTTATCATCTCTTCAGCTTTTCGAGCGGGGATCAGGGTAATTTCAAGTTGATTTCAAGCCAACAAAGGCCGTCGATTGTGGGATATACTTGTACCTTTTGCCACGGATATATAAATATAGCGATAAAGAGAGATATATAGCGATTTATAGCGATATATGGCGAGGTCTAGGCATCGTAATTGAATGGAACGGTATACGGAGAGTGACATACATATTTTCGAAATCCGGTTTCGAAGGCAATCCAATCCAATCAAATTCCCAAACACACAGATACACACACATACACACAGGCGGGTATAAGCATATGATAAAAAAAGGGTATAAAAAGACAGAGCCCTAAGAAAGAAAGAAACAAAATAATAATAATTACAACTTTACAAAGAAATCCGAAAATCCGGTTTAATTTTCATAAAATTCCAATAAAAAAAATTTTAAAAAAAGGTGGAGTGGGGGAGAGGGGGGGTCGCAGCTCAAGTGCAACAGCTGCTGACTGCCCCTCTGATTGGAGTCTCGGTCCAATCAGAACGGCCAGCAAATTGAGGCCGCTGTTAGCTAACAGTCGCTTCCCGTTCTAATTGCGCGCTCTCTCCGCTCTCTTACATGCTGTAATATGCTCTCTGCTGCTGTATTGAGCTCTCTCATGCTTACAGCGTTAGAGCGAGCTGGCCTTTATTGGCCTCTCAACTGGTTGACCTATTTTCCAGTTTGGGTAATGTGTCAATGCGCCTGTATGTGTGTGTGTCTGTGTGTGTGCATGTTTTCTGTATCCGATGGATCTCTCTCTCCATCTCCTTCCATCTAACGCCTATGCTTTGTTTTGGTTTTGCCTTTTGCGTTTTGCCTTTTTTCCTTCTTTCGTTCGCTTGTTCGCTTGCTCGCTTGCTCGCCTAGCTCGTTGGTTTTGTAACTCGTGGATTGCATTCCCATTCACTTTGTTGTTTTCTTTTCGTAACTGCGTATTTGTTGTTGCTCTCTGGTAACGCTCTGTTGACTTACATTGTTGTTGCTTATGCTTATGCTGTTGTTGTTGTTGTTGTTGTTGTCGGTAGTGTTGCTGCTTATGGAATATTCACTAGAGAAATGATTAATTGAATTTGTCCAGATAGTTCATCTTTGCACTTGGCCGACCCACTCATCTGCTTCATCTTGTTCTTTAAGTGTGTTAATGGTGAAAATGGCAACAAGGGAGAGTCGAAAATGTTCAGGAAGTCGTTGAAATCATTTTCAGAAAAGGGTTTTCTAAATTTCAGATTTTCTTATTGTTTCCTTTCAGTACCAAATCCTTTGAAAAGGTTTTAAAGAATTTGTAGTCAAATTTTTAGAAAATAAACACAATTAAAAGGTGTAGCCTACTTTTTAGCTACTTTTAAAATCTATTTTAAAAATGTTTCCAAGTATGCAATGATATATTTTAGATCAAAAATAAAATTCCTAAATAATTAGTCATATTAAAAGTAGATTTTCTTTTCAGCTTTATTTTCAATCCCTTTATTAATTGTTTTGAAATCCAAAGTGATTTCTGTGGCCTTCCTGATTATTTCATACTTTTTATACCCGGTACCCTTAGGGTACAAGGGTATTATGGGTTAGTGCCAACCTCTGTCCGTCCGTGTGAAACAACAGATCTCAGAGACTATAAGAGCTAGAGTTACCAAATTTGGTGACAACATTGGAATCTGTTCCACGCAGATCAAGTTTGTTGTAAAATTTGGCCACGCCCACTTGCGCCCTCAAAAATCATAAAAAACGTAAAATACGCTATACTCGTTATTTTCGGGTTAAAGTTAATAGATACCATAAATGAATAAAATAGAGCGGACGTTTCCTGAAAATTTCAGTAAAATCGAATGATAAACATGGGAGATATTAGCAATAAGGTTAGAATTTTAACACACCGCCCTAAGGCACTGCTGTTGCAAGCTGTATCCAACAGGTGGCGCATTCGAGCCTTGGCCGTGCGATATAATGGCGCCAACTGCAGAAGAAATGACAAAAAATAACATAATTCATTATTTGACGCCGATCGAGCGGGTTTTTATGTGTTCCTATAAAATGTATCATTCATATTTATTATCTAGGCCTTGTTGCACCACGACCAGATGTTAGGTCTTTTGTGCCGTTGTTCATACATATTTAAGTATGACATTAAATTGTTTAGGTTGGGAGCTAATTCGTGAGGCGATATATTTTAAGAAGTATCGAAGTAGACTATTATAATGTATGTACAATTTTAAATTGCCTTTTAGTGTGAAGCGCAAACGTTTAGGTACCGGGTATCTCACAGTCGAGCACAGTCGACTGTAGCTTTCTTACTTGTTTAAACTGATTTCAATTAATTTTCGAGTTTTGTAACACCTGCCGTCGAAAGTCATTTAGAAATCGCAAAAGATTTAAAGTCAATTTAAACGGTGCCCTAAAGTATGCAATCTTATTCATATATAAGATTCAATATTATTTATTAATGTGTTCTAACTGTTTTTATGGTCGGGTTTGAGCATAGAAGAAGTTACAGTTAAGCTAACGCAAGTTTTCTAGTCTTAAAATTGATATTTAAAGAGAAATTTAAAGTGTAGAGTTTGTTTTTAGTATTAAGTATTAAGTTAGGTTTATGTTAAGAACTAAAGAAATGAGCTAGATGGAGGTTCAAAAGCTTCGTAAAAATATTATTTATAGTAAAAAAAATATATATTTTTTAATTCCGAAATCCCCAATACGATGTAATTAATTTTTTTCAGTGAATATTCGTTTGTTTCCTGCACGTGTAATCAGTAAAGTTTTTCGGCTAGATAAGCCCTGCGGGCATTTCTTTATCTGGCAAGGTCTTTGACTGTCCTCCGTTTTTCGGAACTTTTTTACATCATTAAACACTATGAGTGATGGAAGATGGAAGGGGAAGTACGCAGTGCATTTTAATACCTTTTCCAGCAACTCCTCCAACCTCCTTGGCAAATGACGACTTTACAAATGCTGGCAGCATGAAAATCCCGGAAAATCCACCCCGAAAAAGCGAAACGAAAACGCAAAAACTCGAGTACCAAACAACTACGCAAATTGTTGGATATTTCGATGTTTCGCTGTTTCGATGGATGTATTTTCACAGTTATTGGAGTTGAAGATTGGAAGGGAGAAGAAGCAGAGCAATTGCCCCTCCACCTCCTCGATTCCACCGCAATTTGCTGACGTCGCCGGAGAATAAATGCCTACAGAGGTCATTCCAAAGGCAACAACAACGCCAGCAGCATACTCAACATACAAGAGAAGAGAAGAGAAGTGAAGAGAAGAGAACAGCCCGAAAAAATACCAACCAAACGTCGAATATCCATCAGCAACAGCAACAGCAGCAGCAGCATGAATATCAACAGAAACATAAACAGCAGTAACAGCAACAGCAACAACAGTAACCGAGCCCGATGTAAACAAAATCGAATGAATTTCAAAGCACATAACAGCTGTGAGTCGCAGAGAGAGAGTGAGAGCTAACCAGCTCCCCCGCACAAATACTGGCAACCACACTCACAGATACGCGCGGACACTCGCACTCGGGCTCTCTTTAACTGTTAAATTCTGTGACGTTATCGTTGCAGACCAGAAAACCGGCCGGCTCTTTTCCAATGCCCTACACATAACATGATGCGGCATTTGAGGTTTCGTTCATAAACAGGAAGTCCTAATAAGTTGTAGTATTTCGATTTTAAGACTATATTTTACAATGGTTTTCTAAATTCTTACTGCATAAAAAGTACTAAGCTATGAACATTAAAATAAAGCTACTTTAACGCCTTTCTATGGTTTCGCTAAAATCTGAGAAACCTTGGATAGTAGTAATAGACCAAATATAGCGATAATAATTGTCTATTCCAAAATGTATGGTGGATTGTTAATTGTTGGATAAGTTTTCAGATATAAGTATATTTCAAAACAAGCGCCCTGATGTAGGCAATATATTTTACCTTAGAGTAAATTATCTCATAATAGCCCTAGACTTTTAGAGTATTTTTATTATTAAAGTCATCGCTACACTAAAGAACATCTTAAAGTTATATTGGTAGTAAGGGTCCCTCAAGAAATTGATTTTGGACTATTAATTTTTTTTACAAGTTTTCAGATATGAGTATATTTCAAGGTAAGCCCCCTAATGTAGGCAATATATTTTACATTAGTGGCAATTGTCTAAAAATTCCCTAGCACACGATACAATTATAAATGTAATACATACAGTCATCGCTACACTATAGAACATCTAAAAGATACCCCAGCCGAACCTTATTCTCTCTCTCTCGTTTGTTTTGAGGCTGAGGTTCGCTGCTCAACAGCTGTTTTCGCAACATTGTTGCTGCACGGCTGCCAACAGCTGTTATCGCTCTGCTCTGTGCCCACTGTTCGCGCTGTTTTGGCTCTGTTGTTGATAAAATAAACCAGAGCGAGACACACGCACACACACACTAGGGCACAGCAACTCACGCATACAGGCGCCGAAATTATGATGCGGGCTCTGTTGACAAGTGCTCTGTTGTTGTTTTTTTTTTTCAACTGCGTAGTATATTTTTGCTGCCCTTTTTTCCGTTTTTTTTTTTCTATGCTGCCCAACAGATGATATGGTGTGCGATGGCGTCATAGATACCGATAAAGCCAGAGCGATATAGGCTACTGCGTTGCAAAGTTAGCATAAAATGGTATTTTACATAATATTAATGGTATTAATGGTATCTTACATAATATAACGGTTAATGGTTCCTGAAAGTATATTTTAGGTAAATTATAGAGAGTTAGAAAAGGCTAGGGAGGCTAGAAAATCCTATTTAATGTCACTGTATCTGAAAGTTTAGCTTGTTAAAAACTTGAAAAACATGAAATAAACCCATTTATAGTTCATGTATCTTAAAGTGTGACCAGGTTTCTTAGTGAGATTATTTTTTTAAATTTATTTTTGAGACTACGCAAGCAATAATTGTAATATTTAATAAGAAAAATAAAGTCTTATGAAAAGACTAATCTATATTCATTATCATTATCATGATTAAAACTATATTCATTAATTAAAAGCTTCTGATCATGTCTCTTTCTCATTTTTGTCTATTCATTGCTATTTCAATATATCCCATTAATGGAAAATATTAAATTAATTAACAAAGAATGATTTATATCAGTACTATCTGAAATACATACTTTTCCTTGCTTGCATTTATATTCAAACATACAATACTCATATTCTTAAGGAATCCAAGTATATCCCTATATTTTTGTATATTTCTTCGATTTAAATTCAAATTTTTAAATCATATCAAGTAACCAGGTTCACAGATCTTACATTTCTGCAAATATTATTAAAAGGGAAAGCCTAACTAACTTAAAAACCAACTAAATTACTTCCAACTTTATATGTTAAGCTTATCTTTGCATTGTATCTCACAGATATAGCCTCAATATCTGTATCTACAAAGTAAACAGAATCCTAACTGTCACTTTTCTGTTAATTTCCCAATTTCCAATGTTGGCCATTCGTCGTTTGTTGTGCTGTTAGCCGTGGAAATTGCAGTTTTCCTCCAACATTTTTATGCTGAGGGGAAGCCCACCTCTCTCGCTCTCTCTCTCTCTCTCTCTGTCGAGCGGACACGCACACACCTACACGAAAACATACACAGCGCCCCCTTCCAATTACGTATACGTATGTTGTTTTGCTTTTCCAAGCAGGTAGATGCTATAGAAACGGCCATGTACATGTACACATGTTTAACAGCGGCGGAGAGAGGCACAGGGAGAGAGTGTGTGTTTGTGTTTGTGAGTAACTGTAACTCGCCACTCCGCTTCGCACGCTCGTTCGCTTGGTGGATTGCGTCGCTCGCGTCAGTATCTCATAGCCAACTCTCGGGAGCAGACCGATAAGCGCTTTTTTCGAGCATTTCCGCCACACACCGAACCGTCAGCAGCAACAGCAACAGCAATCACAACAGCAGCAGCCGCGACAAACACAGTGAGAAGCCCAGCAGCGCATTCAACAAATAGCTAAAGGCTCACCTTTGGCCATTTTCCCCGCGGGAAAGCCCTCGGGAAAACTCCCTCGCAAAGCAATAAGCAATAAGGAAAAGTCAAAACAAATCAGTGCAGCAGCCGTGCTCCGGCAAGTGTGTAACTGTATGTGTGAGAGAAAACTGAGAGAAAAGTGAAACGACAATCGGCAGCGAAAGCAAAAAGCAAAAAGCAAAGTTCTGCCCAAAGTGCATCAAAAACAAAGCGAAAAAATAATAATAAAAAACAAGTGTGACAAACCCAAAATTTAACCCGTGAACAGTGAACTTTAACCCCCTCTGAAAGTGCAACCCCAACTGCAAGCTGACGTTTCAAGCGGCCAAAATTGGATTATGCTTGGGCTCAGACGCAACTGCCACGACGACGCCAGCGACGCCGAGCATGTGAAGCTAAAGCCGCTGCTCCAATCGCCGCTGCCCCCCCAGTGGCCATCATCATCATTGGCGCTATCTTCATCCCAGCCGATCCTGCTCCTGCAGCGCCTGCAGCTGAATCAGCACCTGAACGAGCGCCTCACCTTCTCCCTGGAGCTGTACCACAAGAACGTCATCAAGAAAACCGCCAGTAGCTTCTTCAACAAGTTCCAGGTCTTTCGTCTCTCGAAGAACGTTTGCCAGACTTAAATTCCCAGCCGGAAATAAACCCCAAACAAAACAAAACTAAACAGAAAGTGCAAAAAAAAGTGCAACAAAAAGTGCAAACAAAAAAGTGTAACTAGAAAAAAGTGCAACAAATACTGCAAGTGCAATATAGAAAGCGAAAAGTGTGTGTGAGAAAAATGTGGCGATCCATTAAGGCCAAGTTCAGGCTCTAAGTTCAAACAAAAAACAGAACAGCAAAAAAGAAAAGCTAGAAATTCTTTCTAGCCAGAGCGAGAAAAACACTCGAAAAGAGTATAAAAATAATCCAAGTTTTAATCCCCCAATTGGCTAACACCCCTCTGAAAAAAAACAACCTACAAAAATGTCCACCGGTCGCCGTTTGGCCAAGCGCTCCATCATCGGCACCAAGGTGTGCGCCCCGGGTCCGGACGGCCTCTGGTACTCCGGCGTCATCGCGGACGTTAAGACACCGCCCTCGTACTCGTCGGCCGGGAAGCCGATCCTCCCGTTATCGCCGCCGCCGCCACCGCCATCGTCGCACACTTTCTTGGCGCCCGGCGACGCCCAACTGAACGCCGATACGCGCTACATGGTCCGTTTCGATTTTAAGACCGCCGTCGACTCCGGTATGTCATCCGCCGCGTCCACGTCAACGTCCTTGTCATCCTCCACCGATCCCGCGTCGGTGATTGTGGAGGCGCGTCGCGCCGCCGCTGCTGCCGCCGCCAGCATGCACATCAGTCCCGCTCAGGCCTTGCGCCGCAGCGCCATGATCAAGGAGTTCCGCGAATCGGATCTCATCGGACCCGGCTTCCGCTCCATTATGGACACGGAGCTCCAGCCCGGCCAGCGGGTCTACTTTACATATAATGGACGCGAGCAGAGTGGCGATGTGGTCCAGCATGATGCCAGCAAGGATGAGGTGATTGTCAAGATCACAACAATTGGAAATGAGGTGAGTCAGCGGGAAGAACCGTGTAACAGAAAGGGGGATTTACCTAAAATATCAAGTTTTTCGGGTTAAGACCTATTGGGTGTTGAAGGGAAATGTTCATAGGGAAACCCCAGTTTATGTTGTCAAGATTCGAGATGTCAGATTCCATACTTATTCTTATTTATTTATTCTTATTCTTATTTTACATATTATTAAACTTTTGTATCACTTAAAAATTAATCAGTTAGGTTTGATTATGATAAAAAGGTTTAGTTAAACAATGTATTTCAACCCAATAATATTTAATAAGTATTTTATGTAGTCTCATGAAACATTAGTTGGGAATTCTAAGCGAATTGTTTTGAATTTGTTTGTTTCTAATACTAAGGCAGCACATTCTAGCCATTCTTATGCCCAAATAAGTAATTAATAATGGGGGTTAATCTCTGAAATATAAAAAAGCTCAATTAAAGTATATTTGAATAGCTTTTTTTGGGGGGATGCAACTAATAAAGTCAGAAGTGGCTGCGCTGCCGTAGTCTCCGTCGTCGTCGTCATCATTGTCTCAACATAATCATCATCACCACCGTCATTGGGGCGGCGGAAAAGTGTGTCAAGGTTGACTTGGCCACAGCTCACCTCCTTTCCCCTTTCCCCCTTCCACCCCCAGTGGCCACAGCATACCCACATACATACATATGTATCTATGCTGCTATGTACTCGCCTCTATTCGGAGCACATATTTACTCGCACCCCAGTACAGTACCGCAGCAAATAGTACAGACAGTGTGTGTATGTGCAATCACGTTCTATGTGCAACTATGCAACGAAAAAAAAAACACAAAGAGAAAAAAAGAAAAGCACACAAAAAATACTCGTCGAGGGTCGCATTCCGCTTTTTGGCACGTAATTGGGTTACGCTCTGGGATGGCCTTCTTGCGCGAAAAACTGCGATATAGAAACCCTCTTGGATTGAGGCCGGTTCGAGCCTCCAAGATTAGATGGGCGAAAGCTGAACATCCTTCAGATTTAATTATCTGTGCAGAAGGGAAAGTTACCAGTTCCCTTTTGTAAAGGAAAATTATTTCCTTGAATTACTTCTTAATAAATTCTCTGAAACCAGGAAATCCACGCTGTAACAAGCTAATAATCAAGATCTGCCTTACCTTATAAGATTTCCTACGTTTTTTCTTGTTTTGTTGTATTTATTCTCCACGTTTTCCTGATTAATTCCACACAACACATGATCAACCTAATCCTCCAGCCACAGCCCCTTTGCCATTACGTCACTCGAATCGTTGAACTGCTCGCTAAACAAACACAAAAACGAAATAACAAAAAAATTAATAAATAAACGCGGCGAAAAATAATTCAAGAGTGAAACATCGGATGGGGCATTTATAGAATCGCCCCGAATCCAAATGCGAGCCCAAAAAAATCTCAATGACGACGACGATGCTCACGATGATGATGATGATGGTGTCGTAATGAAAATTTGTTTAGAATTTGGGTTTCGTGAACACACAAAAAAAATATAGAAAAACGCAGAAACAGAGCGTCAAACAAGATCGGGTTAAAGGAGAGACACTTGCAATAAATGCGCGACAATTTCAGGGCTAAATGGAGATACATGGCAATTGGAATGGCCTGATATTTCTACGCTTTACAGCTAATTATATAGATTAATTCCCCGTCGACACAGCCGGGCTGCTGCTAGAAGGAGAAGGCAACAAGATCAGAGATGAACTTTTCGAATTGCGTCATAAGTCAGGCAGGCACGGCACAGGCACAGGCACAGCCACACAGAGATGCGGATACATGGATAGCCGGCTGAGTGTAGATGGCAAAGATAGTTAGAGATACATGAGCGAAACACATGCATCTGGGAGATAGGTTTGCCGGCTGACTGCGCTGCAGGGGGACAGGGGACGGGGGCTAGAGCCGGCATCAAGCTGTTCTCCGTCTCCCTCTGCACCTACGGCTTTCCCATTGCATTTCAGTTTTTTTGTTTTTGCGGGACTCGTGTTTTGCTCTCGCCCTCTCTCTTCCTCTCTCTGGCTCTCGCCTAATAATCGCTTAAAACGCTTGTAATTGTTGCATACGACGAATGCCGACGAGATACTGCAAGCTAGAGCTACAGCTACATCTACAGATACAGAGAAACAGCTACAGATACACGGTCTTCAATGCCAAGTCAGCTGCGCGTATCCGTATCTTTTCCGTGTGGCGGCGAGTCGATAAATTTGTCAGTTAGCTGGCTGCCAGATGTGTGGGCTTGTCCCCAGCTCGATGGCAGCCCATTGTGCCCAGTGTATCATAGATACAGCCAGAGCTACAGATACAGATACAGATACAACTACGGATACCCGTACTGTGACCCGATCAAGTTTGATGTGCTGCCCAAAAAGGGGAAAAACTGAAAATGTATCTCTTGGCTTTACGTTTTACGATCGACCTGAAAAGCCTCAAGTTTTGATCCGACTGGGGATCGGAATCTTTCGGCATAATTAGCTATGGAAACGTGCGAGTCACAAAGCTCCCAAACTCCCCATATATGACCTCATCATTAGCCACCAAATAGTCGAAAATAACTAGAAAAGTGAAGAGCTCAAGTTCGCTGCTGTTGTAAGTCAATCAACAATTGGTTTTTTTGTGTGCTTGCTGCGGGCTCTGTGTGTTCGTTTTTTTTTTGGCTCGTTTCGTAATCACGAAAAGGGGGTGGAAATTTGTTGTAACATCTATCAATAGTTGTCCTCGCTGGCATGTGATGGTCACGTGTGTGTGTGTGTGAGTGTGAGTGTTTGGGCTCCAAAACTCGACACAAAAACCGAAATTTGTTTTCGGTTCAACTTGAGCAATTGCCTTTGTTTGCCACAAAACTAGTTGGGGAGTGTTTTTTTTTTTTGGTTTTTCGGTTTTTCGTTATTTGTTTGCGTCGGAAACGTGAGGCAATTAATTCTAAGGTTATTTCAAACGAGAAACTTGTTGCACGCATTTCCATCGCCATCTCCATTTTCATTTACATTTCCACGTCCACGTTTACCTTTACGTCCATTTCCATTCGCATTTCAATTACGATGACGTATAATTGCCGAGCCATGAATCAAGTGTCCAGTCTGGAGCAGCACCGCGCATATAATTTGCAAGCTCATTTAGGGCCAAAGAATCCAGGCACGAATGTCGGGGGATAATTTGTCAGGGACAGGCAGGAATGAGCAGGGGACTTAAGACAAGTAGCCGGTAGCCCATTCCGGTAATCTCTGCCCACTTCCGCCCCTGTCTGAGGAGTAATTTGTAGCTGCTGTCTCGTTATCTCGCTGCTCCACCTGTGTTTTGCATTTAAAACAAAATTCGTTTTAATGGCATTGAAATTGAAATTGACATTGCCTCGTGATTCTTTATCGCACGCAACTTCTGGGCTTTCGCCCCGATTTTCTGGCTTACCCCATTTCTCCAGCATTACTTTCGTTTCTCAACCAGCCAGAAATAATTAACGTGCTCTTCTGGCCTCTCACTTTTCGTGCTGCGACCCATTTTGGGTCTGGCTAAAAGTGCACTTTGGCCATACGTCATCGGCCAGCTGACCACCGCCAGGTGAATGGCAATGACAGGGCCATAAGTTGATTTGTAACTTTGCTTTCGAAGCGAAATCCATCAGGTTGTAATGGCAGAGAGAGAAATTTAAGAGCCTAAAGCAAATAGCTTTGAGTTATTCTCCTGAAATCTTTGATTTTGTTTTCTTGGAAATACAGTATAATATTTACACATGTTATACCCTTTAACTTTATCTAAAATCTTAACTGAGTAAATAATAAATCACAGACTCATTAAATTATGTATTTCCCTAATTTTTTCCCAGTGTTGAAGGTTTTCTCCTCGCCCCAAAAACATTGTAAGCCGATAATTGGATTTGCCCCGAAACTTTCCACACCAACTCGCATGGGTTTTTATAAATCCATTACCTCAGCGATCTCATTTATCAAGGGCTCCTGATCAGCTGTGGAATGCCAGCGTTTATGAGGCCATATTTCGAGGTCTAGACCCTAAACAGGACGTGTCTTCTCCTGCTCCGGCTTGTCCTGCTTCCACTTCCCTAAGACAACCCGCTGTTCGAGCGAGGACTTGATATCGGGGAATCGGCTAACGACCTGCTCGGGGTATCCTCTAACCTCTCGCTCTCAACGTTACCCTCTTGGCTGCATTGCTATGGTTTTATGGTACCGGCAAAGAAACATAAATTCCTCTTTTTTGTCCTTTGCCTGTCTGCCGTTTTCTGTATTTGTGTTTTTTGTTTGGAACAGGCTAAAAAAGTGACTGGCGCAGGTCAGTCGAGGAGCGCTTGGTTTTCGGGTTTGAGTCGCTCGCTTTGCACTCTAATGACTAATCGACCTTGCCGGCAAACTCGTAGATCTCTTTCAGGTAGAAAGTCGCCGGCGTTTTTGGCAAATTTCAAGCCGAACAATGCACTCCAATTGGAGGCCATAAATTCGGGGGTAGAAAAAAGCGTTTGGGGGTTTCGAAATCGGTCAAGCTGCTTCAGTGACCTTTTTGCAGGTTGAACGAACGACGGACTTGTTCTCTCTTTGGTTTCGGGTTACAAGTGGTTGCGGGTCTAATCGCAGGCTGACTCATAAATCGCGGGAGCTATATACGAGTATATATATTCACCCACAACAAATACATAAAACTGAAGGTGAGACCTGGCGTTGAGCTACGAATTCCCAAACCGAAAACTACTTTCAAAAAATGCATACAGCTTGTTTCGGTTTCGTTTGAGTTTTTCGATATCAAAGCGCCTTTTTGTTGGCTAAAAGCTTAAGTCTTTTTCAAAAGCCAGACTCACACACACATAAAAACGGAGGCAGACTCAGACACACCTGAACACCTGATTATTTGAGTGTGTCTGCGCGAGTTTTGCGTTTTTGGCGTTTTGGGTACATGCCACCTTGGTATTTGGGTCAATTTGAAATGGGGTTTTGATTAAAGCTCAAAGAAAGAAGGCAGGGGAAAATAACAGAAATAATAATGGGTAGCGAAATCGGATAGTCTGGCATATATGTTTCTGTTCTGCTGATAAAATCGAACAATTTTCGAGGCAGAATTAACGAAAACTTGAATTTAAGGCTGCAGTTTCTAAACCCGGAAATCCAATATTCGCCATAATAAAAGTTTGATTCGATTGCGGAAACCCAGAGCCCAAGGGCCATTGAAAAGTCCAGTTTTGCGAGAGATTTAATTATTGAACTCTAACCAAATATATATTTTTATTTTTATTTTTTCTGCGCAGTTTATTCACACGAAAGTAGGTTAAGTTTTTTTTTTTCTTTCTTGATTCGTTATGAGGCTGTTTTTTGTTTGCCTTTATTATGACTTAATTTAAAAGTGAAAAAGTGAAAGCGTTGAAGCCGAATTTCGGTGATTAAGTAAGGCTGCGGGGCATTGAGGGTTTTCCCCAAAAAAGCTAAAAAAGCCAGCGAGACGAGCAAAGTGTGGAAATTTATTCCGCTCCAGAATCAAGCCAAACTCAGTGTAAAATAATCAAACTCACGCACACGCAGATACTTTTTCGTACGACAAACTTGCAGATAGAGATACAAAGAAAGGAGCGGCGGCCGAGAGGGAGAGGGAGAGGGATGGGATGAGGGTCGTGTGCGTGTGCGTGCCACAGAACGTAAACAAAAACACGAATGTAAAGAAGAAGCGGAAAGTGCGAGATAAACAGAAAACAGCTGTATACACCAGCCGGGCGTGGGACAGAGAGGCGACTAGAGAGCCCCATAAACAAGGGGCAGAAGCAGAGGGAGAAGAAGCAGAAGAAGTTGTCCCCGCAAAACCCGTTTCTTATTAACAACAACAGAAACAACAACAGTTACGCACTTTACGCACGCTCAGTCAGGCTGGTGTGTGTTTGTGTGTGTGTGTCTGTTTTTTTTTTGTATATTATTTCTTTGAAGAAAAACCGGCTTTGAGTTTGGATTTTGGGTTTGGTTTCGATTCTGCCAGCGGAAATACAAACACACACAGATACACACTGACACACACACTGGCGCAGAAAACAAAGAAGAAGCCACGCATGAAAATTGCTTTTCATGGGGATAAAATAAAACAAGACGTCAACGTCACCAGCTCACGTTTAGAGGTCTATAGTATAGTACGCTGTTGGCCGAAAGGGAACACCCCAAAAATCCATTTAGCACAAACCCCCCCGCCTCAGCTACACGGAGAATAAAAATGTATATAAAATAGGTCATGATATCAACTTTAATCTTTAATCCTGAAAGCATTATGCTTAAGTTAAGTTTGCTAAGGAAAATGGTAATGTTAATCAAGCTAAGAAATATTTATAAAAAATGTTAGCTGAGCATAAAAACACAGAACTCTGCCACGCAGCACAAATGTCAATGTTTTATCTATATAAATATTTGTTATTAGAGAAAATTTATTAAAAAACTGATTAACTGATTAAAACTGATTATAAAAATATAATAAGATCCCTTAATTATACACGTATTAAATGGTTTGCCTAAACGGCGTTCTTTAGAAAATTTTACAAATTATTTTAATATATTTTTACTACATATTTTCTTTAAAATGTAAATCAAAACCTCAATGATTTCCCCTGGAATTAATAGGTTCCTTTATTTTATTTTTTCCTTAATTTTACACGTATTAAAAGGTTTGCGTAAGGGGCGTTCTATAGAAAATTTTACAAATTATTTCAATTTATTTTTACTACATATTTTCTTTAAAACTTAAATCAAAACCTCAATGATTTCCCCTGGAATTAATAGGTTCCTTTATTTTACTTTTCCTGTGTACCTTAAATCCCGGCACCCCAGCCGCTTTTCCATCACACTTTTAGCCCCTTTTTTTATCACAATTTTGATTTTGTTTTGTGCCCATTTCGCCTCTCTGCGTTTTCCCAGTTTTCCCTTTTTTTTTGCTTCTTCGTAATGCGAGGCCATTGTCACTCTTCCTGGGGGGTCAAAAGGGGACGGCGGGCGGTGGGCGGCGGTTGCGTCTAGGGCACTGAGAATAACTGTTTCCGGTATTTGGGTCACATGAAATTTAATCAAATTAAAATGTTTCAACGCCGCCGCTGCCAACAGGCAGAGAAAAAAAGTTTTCCCTTCTATACACAAAAGGGATAGAGAGAGAGGGAGAGAGAGAGAGGGGTTTGAATGCCAACAGGGGATGGGAAAAGGAAAGCGGAAAGGGGGTGCTGAGTTGCAACAGTTGCCTGCAGTGAGCTGCAAAACCCAATTGATTGTAATTTGAAGTGCTGCTATTCCAAATTGTAACAATGTGTGCACTGAGAGTAATTACGAGGGACTTGCACTGATTTTATTTAGGAATAAATCATATTTTACAACTTCTGATGGACAAAAGTTTAGGATTTTACTAAATAAAAGTTTAGGTAAAAGGGAAAATTATAATTATACTTTGTTAAAAGTGAATTTGAAGTTATTAATAGTAGATTAAAAGCTTAAATATATAAAAAAGGTCTTTAATTATTATTACAAGTTGTTTGTTGCCTTAAAACTTAATTTTTTTGTACTTTATTAATGATAGAAAATTAATTTCTTCAACAAAAGATCAAAGAGTTATGAAAAAATAAACAATTTAAGTTATAAAAACTTTCTAAGGCTTCGAAGTCTTGTGAAATCAATTTAAATAGGCTTATTAGGCTATTTACATCTTATCTTTTTTTTAATTAAGTTACTTAATCTTGTACGGTTGTACTTTAAAAAGCCAGAAAATTTAAAACTTAGCAAATTACATTTAAAACTAAATATTTTATGGTACAAAATCTCGGAATCTCTGCCATCTAAATACTTATTCCTCCATTGTGTGAATGGCTTTACGTTGATGTGTGTTGAAGCAGCAGCACCACCACCAGCAAGCTGTTGACTTGATTTCAACAAATTTGTTGCCACTTCCCCCTGCTCCACACAACCCCCCACACATACCCCCTTCGGCACTGATGTGCAATTGACAGCAGCAACTTGCACCCGGGGGGAATCAACGACAGCAGCCGGAGTCGCAGCAGCTCGAGTGGCAGGCGCATTTCAAAGCTGGAAATCCCTGAAACGCAAGGCGATTGTAAATCTTGCACGCTTATCGTATACGGCTTATCAGGCTTGAGCGGACGGAACCCCAAGTGGACCCAGAGTGCGGTAAGGAAATCCATTGCCAGCCGATGATGAAAGTTGATTTCGGAAGATAATTATGAGTGTCGCGCAGAAAGAGTTGTATGACTAGACTTTATGACTTCAAAATTCGAATGAGTTTGGTTTATTTCAAAACTGACTTTTATTAGATCTGGCTTACATTATTAGTTTAGGATATTAACTTTGGAAACTGTAATAAATAGGAATTAAACTGAAAACTTGTAAGCAATACCTATAAATAAGCAAAGCAAAATATAAACAATTATATATAGCACATAATTTCTATTACTTCTAAGAGTTAACATTTTTAGCAATGAAAATAAATCCCTTTTTCAAATACTTACTTTTTTTGTTTTGTGATTTTCAAATAATTACACACTTTATTAAGTAAATAATAAGTTAAACGACTTTATCTGCTTAATAATTATTTGTATTGTGTGTTGGTTTAAACCTCTTCTTAATCTATGGTTAAATCTCAGTTAAATACCAACATAATACCAGTGGCTGGCTGAAATAAAATCGAAACTTCACACTTTCTACCGCCGCGCTGCTGCTGCTGCCGGCTGTTGGCCACTTTCTACCGCATTTCGAATGCAGGCGTCTCTGCCAGTTGGCCAGACTCTCATTCAGTCGGTCGGTCCCGTCAATCAGTCGCTTGGCCACCGGCCGGCTGGACCGCCAAACTTACAAAGAAACACAAAAAAACACGAAAAAAAATCCCAAAACAAACGCACACGAGAGCGAAAAAGAGATGGCGCCAAAAACAAAATGGCAGCTTCCCAAGCTCCGAAAAACTACAACGCAATATGGACGCCATTTTGTTTTCTCACCGTTATGTTGGCCCTACGCTCCCTGTGTTTGTGTGAGTTTTTTTTTTTTTTTTTTTCTGTTTATTTGGAGGCTTCTTCTTTTCGTTTTTCCCTCGGCCGCGTAGGCGCGCGATGGCGACGTCATCGCCGCCCCCCCTTCGGGCCCTCCCCCACGCCTCTTTCGGGGCGCTATTTTCGTTTATTTACATTTCGAAAGCTACACCGAGCGGAGGGAAACAAAAAGCTTTCGAGCCGACACACACCCGGCCCGATGTCTTCACGCGTTTTCGATGCCAATCATGCGTAAATTACGCGATTAAATTAACTTGAATGAGTTTCGTGCAGCATGCAAAACAACCGAAAAAAGCAGAGGCTTTTGTGGCAGTTCAGTTCGCCTGCGCCCTTCCACGGTTTATTTTTCGCCTTGACGCCCACTCAAAGATGGGAATGGTACCGGGTACTGTACCATATAAAAGTACCTAGGATTTGTAAAAGATGGAAAATATGTTGGGGTTTCTAACTAAGGCATCATTTTTAAAATTTTAAAGGTCTATGAAGCGACCTTTTAACTAAAAATATACAAGAAAAATTAAGGAATCAATTTAAATTAATAAAATAAAAATACAAGCAATGAACCTTGGGAAAATGTACTTAATATTTTCTATAATTACATGTCTAACTATTATTAATTTCTAATAATTCCTGTTTGACTTCTAAAGTATACTCTCCCAGCTCTTAAAAGTAATAATAAATAAATACCTTTCCTCTAGGTAAAATTCAAGCAAGGATTAGTACCTCACACCTACCTACACTCCTAGATCCTGCCCATCTCTAGGCCCATTTTTCCAACTTCTCGCGCCGTGGCTCCGTGTTTAGGCTTTAACAGTTTTCACCTCACATAACAATCAAATTCGCTTTTTTGCCTTTGCCTTTGCTTTTGCTTTGTTTGTGTCTATGCCTGTGTGTCTTTGGCATACTTCTTTTTTCGGCCGTATATAAATTCCGAAAAAGGGGGGGCGTTGACAGGGGCGTGCCATGAAGAAGGGGGATGACCTACTAATGAAAATTCTCGGGAGCCAGCGATGCTTGTAGTCGAGTACGCCCCTGGCCACTGACAAGGCTTCCGTTTCATTGGCATCTGGTGCTACGCCGTTTCTGTCGTCATCATCATCGTCGTCTCCGCTGCGTATACGTAATTTCAGAGTGAGTGAGAGTGTGCTGTTTGGCTCGTTTGTTTGCCTACGTAGCAGTTTTACTCCAACTGTTTATCACTTTCGACTCCAAAAGAAGAAGAAGAAAAAGGGCCAGGATTCCTTGGACCCTGTTTTATTTGCTTCTCCCTCCGTGGATGTGGATTAGTCCGGGCTATTGCCATTGCAGTTCCGTATTTATGAGTCGATTATTTGCCGAAAATGTTCCAGCTAGCTGTGTGTGTGGGCGGCATTAGCCGGGGTAGTCGTGGTCGTGGGCGGCGTTAAAAGGGCGTGGGCCGTTTCTAGGGGGAAGTACTGCCTACAACGTCACGGGATAAATATAGAACCCAAACACTTTGGTGTGAGTCACTGGGGGTTGCTTGCGATGACGTCGTCGCACTTGCTATTTAGACTCGAATATTAATTGAACCAATGCAAAAATTCCTTCAGCACTTGCCATAACAGTTTCTCTTGTTTTTTTTAGCTAAGTTTTTGCCCCAAAATAAAAAGAGGAGAAATAGAAAATATACGCATAGAAAACAGACGAAAATTCCATTGGCATTTTCTTTGACAATTTTTCGATGTTGTGCTGTCTGCGCTACAATGAAGGCTCGTAAAATTTTATCGTCACTAATAAAATTTAATTGAAACAGGAAACTCTCGCATAAATTGCCAGATCCGTATTGAGACATGAATGACAACATAAAGGGACGACAAGGACTCCTCTCTACCCCAATCCGCCTCGAATCCTTCGGTGCAAGCGGCAATCAGAATAGAAAGAGGGCGGTAGGGCAGAGAGTAGGGGTAGTTTATGTACATAGGAAATGCAACTCAATATGTTCAATATCTGTACATATATATATCAGGGCTAAAAGCAATGAGGGAGCGAACGGAGCTGGGCGCTGAAATGTGAAACGCTGCAAAGTTGATGATATTAGGGTAAACCCCAAGCTGTGATATCATTTATTGTCCCCATTCCTGTGCAATGCTGGCACAGAGAGAGAAATGTTTATATTGGTCGAGATTTATTGGTTAATAATAAATTTTAAATTATTTTACTGAAAAAATGTATTATTTAGGCAATGAAATATATGTTTAATTTGTATTTAACGACTAGAAATGAATAGATTAGTCAAATAATTAATGAAATATTAATATATTTTGAGAGCATGACATTTAAATATTTACCTTTAAATGCCTGAAATAGTTTCTGATATTAAATACTAATAAAAGGAAACAGAAACATAGACATATCTGAATTAAAAACATTTGTACTGAATATTTAAGAGTAAAAAGACTTGGATCTATTAGAATCTTTTCCTTAGGAAAGTTTGTGCTATAGAAAATCTCTTTTTTTTCTGTGAGTGTGGGTCAGCAGGGGTTCCCGATCGATTGGGTCTCTTTTAGACTTAGTCACCCGGTGTTTTATCATCGGATCGCTTGACAAACCCCTGAGGCGTTGATCATCTTTCAAAGAACACCACATTACTCACGGCCTGGCGCTTGGCACTGTCATAAGTGAGTCCGAATTATGCATAATAAGCCGTAGATCTTTTTCGAAACAAAATACAAAAAATTCTATAATACACTTCCTCCCGATTTCGTGTCTACTTGATTCGGAATTTTTGTGAGCGCATATTTCGTGAGCTCCCCGGCTGCTTCTTCTTTTTTGTTTATACGCCCATTTGGGTTATTCAACTTTCGGGAACGCGAACCGAGCCGTTGATCCCGTTCGACTCTTCCAACTGTTTCGGTGGTTCAATGTGTGTGTGTGATTCTGTTTTCGGTTCTCTTGGTTTTCTCGCTTTTATTTCGGCAGGGGAACAAACGCATTTACATACGAGTATTATTGATGCCGCCCCTCCGCTTCCTCGCTGCCTCGTCGGTGCGTTTTTAATCGCCTCAATTGCCGGCAGCAGCCGTGCGCGCGTTTTAAATCGCCTGGAATTTCAGGCTGCAGTCTTTGACACTTGTCCCTCTCGCTTGCTCCTTCACTCTTTGCCGCGCTTCTTTTTTGTCGATTATAAAAATTATGTAATAATTTGTGAGTGGAATAATCCGATTGCAGTGGGGCCTTGAGTGGGATTTGGAGTGGTTTGGGTGGGGAATAAATTGCATTGTTTGTTTCTGAAAAAATGGCTTAAAGGATTATGAATTTTAATGTATAAATTCGTTTTATTGCCATTAAATATATTTTTTGTTGGAAGTTTTGCAGGATTTTTGTTAAAAATTTTTCTTTTAAACTTTAAACTACTTATAAAGTATTTTAAATGAAAATTTTACCATAACAGAAAGGTATTTCCTCGCATAGAAACGTACTTTATATTTTATTTAATTTTATTTTTCCTTTTCCCTTCAAGGGTTAAACCGATTTCAGTCCCTGCCTGCTTCCCTCTCTATTTCTCCCTAGCCCCATCTCTTTCATCGGAGCAGCTGCGGCAACAGGTGATCCTTTTTTTTATGATTGAACCTCTCTGTTGCGTCTGCCTGTTGCCCTCGCCAGATTTGGATGAAGGTCAACAAACTTGGTGGTGGCTGCTGAACGCGAGTTAAACGAACTCGCTCCCTGTTCAGCCCTCTCTGCCTCTCCCTCTAACTCTATCATTACCTCTCTGTCTCTGTCTGTCTGCGTGTTTTCGTTCCTTTTTTATGTGGCGGCGGCGAAGCCTAAAAATCGTAATTTGAATCCAATCTTCGGCGGGGGGAATTCTCCTGAAGCGAACCGAAAAATTCCAAAAAGGCGAGTAGCCGGCTATCAAAACAGAACCCATACAAGTGTAAGAGACCCATTAAATGGTATAACCGACTTAAGAAAACCAAGACCAAGACCCCGATGCGTGTCAGATTTAATTTAACTATGAGCACCAAGCCAGGCCCAGTAGAGGAAGAGCTTTCGTCATAACTCCCAAAATATGCCGGTTGTCTCGGTCAAGAAACTTCTGCCGAAAGAAAACCGAAAACCAAAATAAATAAATAAATAACTAGAAGACAATGACTCGAGCTGGGAACAACAATTTGGGTCTTGTTGCTGGGCGCTATCCAGGTTTGTTGACCATCCATCCATCTGTCTGTGTTTTGGCCAATGACGAAATAGCGGGCCGGTTCCTCACAGCTTGGCTCAAAGTCTCATTGGGAAGCTGCCAGCTGCTGGGGCTTCCGCTGGTGATTACACCGCAAGAAATGGGAAAACGAAAGATTTATCAGTATTTTATAGGTTAATATACATTTTTTAGTTACTGAATATATTTTTATTAGGGAGTTTCTTGTGCTCTTACTATTAATAATTTTCTTAATATTATATTAACTCTGTATTCGCTTTGAGCGATTTATCGCCAGCTTAAATTTTAGTTAAGGAACTTTGTCCGGGGCTCCACCCCGCAAGCTTTTGGCCCTAGTTCTGACCCAGTTGCAGCCAAAACAAAACATATTCCGCTCCGTCGGCAGGCGGAAAATGGGTCAAACACTCGATGCGAGCCGGCAGGGCAAACTTGTTGTTATGGCGGCCGCCTCAATCATCGGCATGCAAATTCCCAACATAAACAACAAGGCGAACAAACAAACAAACCCAGCGAACCTCGCCAATTATGACATACATTCGAGTGAGGAACAGGAACGCGGAGATAGCATCAAAACATGAAGTCCGTGTACTGGATTTTGAAGGCAGAAAGCTCTTTGCCACGAATATTGCGTAGCCGACAGGGTGACCAACTTGAGAGCTAAGTGTGTCACTGCGCTGAGCTTCAGTTTTTCGCCCCCCTTTTATTTTTTTGCATCACACAAATTGCTGTGCTACTTTGGGGGTCGGTTCGGTAAACAAATCTAGCGCCTTGCCTTGTCACACCAACTAAAATCGAGCCAAGTCCAAAAAGCAGCCGCAGTTGCAGTTGAAAATGTTATTTCGGTGTCAGTGTTACAATGTTGTGTGTCATGTTTTTTTTACTCCCCTGCGGGGGCAAATGCGTAAAGCTAAAAAAATGCTGAAAACGAAACTGAAAGCGAACGAAGAAGTGCAAACAAAATACTAAATGAGACGCCCACTGAAATATTTGATATGCTAATGCCGAAGTCATTATGCAATTTTGACTGGCTCAGAGTGCGTGCCTGCATGAATATCTATCTGCATTTGAATAGTTGAGCAAGTCGGTGTGAACTTTGGCTCAGATGAATTATTATTGCCATATATCGCATCACGGGGCTAACCTGAATATTCTCTTGGCGGCATTCAATCTTTCAGTGGGAAATCATAAAACATTCTGAAAGATTTTCCCTGCCCATAAAAAATAGAGAAAATTACACAGAAGAGCGGCGAAAATTGCGCAATTTAATTGCTGCTAGCAGATCTTTTTGATTGTAATTTATGGGCCATGCTGTCCTCCGTATTTTCATTTTCATCTCTCAGATTCGTAGACTTTCCATGTTATGTTGGTCAATGGCACGCGGAATGTTTGGGATGCCCAATCGAGAGAATTACAATATCAATTTGTCTTCGAGAGTGATTTACAGCGAGTCTCCGGGCATAATAGAGTTGATTGAGATACTCGTACTCACTCGCCACGCTATGTATTTTCAGCTGCGTAGTAGTTTGTTTGTTCGCACCTCGAGGGGAGAGGGAGAGGGAGAACAGCTTCGATTCTCTTCCTATATGCCTGGCATTCTCAGCTTATCTGGCGACTTGCCTTAAGTAAATATATGCTCTGATACATATTTAGATGGCAGCTAATTGAAAGGCGAACGGAGCCAGGCATTTGCATAGAGCTGCAGCTCGGCAGCTCAGCTCGGCAGATAATGCAAGGCAAGGCAAGCTCAAGCTCACAAAGAGTGGCCTAATTAGTGTCAAGTGTTGCCCCAACAACGACAACAACGACGACAACAACGACAGCGACGACAGCAGCAGCAGCAGCAACAGCAGCAGCGGCAGCAGCAACAGCAGCAGCGGCAGCAGCAACATCAGGCACAGCAGCAACTTCAATGAAAACGACAACATCGCTGACAATGGCCAGACAAAAGAGGGAAGTCAATTAGAAAGATACAAAGCGCAGCACACAAAACTCTGGATGCACCGAAAAAAATAATATAAATATAGTATTCAATGGGAGCTTCGAGTATTGTAACTTTTTTAAAACAAAAGTGAAATCAACAATGAAGTATATTTCTTTTCTGTATAAACAAAACACTGTGGACATCGAGTTTCTGAGCTACACTCCTTATTAAAAAATTTTTGTTTTATTAAAACAAAGGTTTTTTAACCTTCCAAGTCTCTCAGCAATATGCTGTGATATTAAAAAATAATGTAAATTATTTTAATGAAGGAAATTCATGGAAACTGTACTTAAAAAATCCTGACAACCATATTTATGTGTTCAAAAGTTAAGAAATTATGTAAATATATTTTTTAAATATCCTAATATCTTCTCAATTTCTATCCGTGCATGTATATAGGATAGGATTCGGGTTTGGGTTTCGATGAATGCACTGAAGCTGGAGTCTGGGACGGCATTTGGCCGTAACTTGTGTTGTATGAATTGCAACAGCGGCTGCCGGCAAACGGTAGCTGAAAAAGTATCCACAAGTTCGCTTTGTTGACAGCCAGTGGGCGCGCTCGCAAAACGAAAAACAAATCGAGGCGATTGTGCTGCTGCTGCCGCTGTTGCTTCGAACTGAATCATGACCCAATAACCCAATTTTTCAAGCGCCCCGTCTCGCTCGCACGAGCGGCAACCGCAATGACAACTGCAAGTGGCCATAGCAATAGCAACAACAGCGGCAAAAATGTATCGCTCAGATACAAAATAAGCACAGCAGCAACAGCAACAAAACTCGGATAGGCTTTGAGCTTTAAGCCGTTGGCATTGAGATGGCCCGAAGGGGGGGCGGCTGGACGGAAGACGGGGACAGGAGGAAGGTGAACGGGGATACGAGTATTCGCCAATGCATTCGCACTCGTTTTCATCAGTGCAACGGAAGACAAAGCAAACAACAACAGCGACGGGGGCAAAGCAGCAATAAATAAGCTTATTTTTAGTTAACTTGCTCAATGCTGTTTGCCGTTTTCTGTTCGTGTTTCTCTCAAGAGATGCATATCGAGAAAATAAACACGGGGAATGCAATTAAATTAAATCTTTAAAAAATATTGGAAATACTTGTCAGAATTCTGGATAAAATTGAAAACAATAAGTACTCTTTAAGACAATATTTTCTTATCAGGGAATGGATTTAGATTTAACTCAACACTTTAGATCTAGAAAAAGAGAAGTAAAAACAGCATCACTTTCTGTTTCCTTCAAGGTTCCATTTTATGTGTTTAATAATATTATTATTATAAATATTTAATATTATTTTAAGGGCTTTTCAAGCATTTTAAATGAATTTATATTCGTAATTTCAATGTATTTCCCAGTGCAGCTTAGGCCTGTGAATTTAAAACTCGCTTCGAGCATTTGCCACTGCAAAATCAATTGATAATCAAATAAATTAAAGCAAATGTGTCAGTTATTCTGGAAGACAGCCATCCGAATGTATATTAATTAAACGTGTCACCTGTTCTAATCCACTCCAATGGCATGAAAACTGCAGAGGTTTTCAGGGAAAAATGAAATTCGAGAGAAGGACAAGTGTAATTATGGTAATCTGCATTTATCACTTTGGTTTATTTTCTGAAAGCTTATTCACACAGTTGTGAATTCAATTTACAATGCATTTTCCCTGTCCGATGTTAATCCAATGTGTCGGCTGAAAAGTGTTTAAACTGAATGTAATTAAAGTTCGGTTTAATTTCCTTGACAGTCCAATTAGTCGGCATTTTTTCACTACTCAATGCCTAATCCAGGCATCGCCCATACGCACCGTTGCCCAATATAATTTTTTTTTTTTTTTACAACGGCAATGCAAATGGCTTAACAGCGCCAGCTTGGCATTAAACGTAGACATAATTTCGTGGGCTCTTATGGTGAATTTATGACGTAGATAAATTTTAATGATTGGCGGCACGCCTTGAATTTTAAAATGCACACAGCCTTGGTAGACAATCACGAACGAGACTTTTTCGGCTGAGCAGCAGCATAATAGGAAAACATAAAGCCCAATGTCTGGCCGAACTCGAGATCGGTTCAACTAGCCTGACCGAACATATTGTGTCCAGTCACAAACAGAAATCAAACAAAAAACGAAGGCAGACAAATATTTTTAGCTCACTTTGCATGCTGCCATCACGTGCTGACGCCCGAGCTTTAAATTTAAGTTTGAATTATGTTGATTTTATGTATTCAACAAAAGTAAATGGTTTCGTTTCTTTGTTGAACAGAAAACTCGATATGAGTCGAGTGACGTTTGTTTTCGTTACCTGAGTGGCACTATGGAAAACCTAACAAGGAAACGAGTTTGTTACGACATCCATTTTTCGGATATCTAGAAAGCTAAATTCCGAGTGGTAAGCTTTCAAGATATAACCTTTGGACTGGAGGCTGCCTCCGTCGATCCCCCATGTTTTCTCGATCGCGATTCACACACTCTTTTACATAGTTTCCGTCGGTGTGTGGGCGCTTATAAAACGAATTCAAGGTTGATTACCGACATCGGCACTACACTCGTGTGTGTGTGCTCTGTGGCTCTATCACCTTCGTGAGTTGCTGATTTGGACGACATATGAAAAATTCTCGTGGCCTGCCAGCATTTACTCTAAATAAATAAGGGCCCAAAGCTACATTTTGTATGTTCTATTTTTTTGTTCGTGGGCCGGTTGTGGTTTATTTTATTATTTATTTATGTGGTGGCTGGTATTTTTTTTATCGTCGTGGCCGTTGTGCGTTTGTTAATTTCATAAATTAAGCTGCCATTGTGTGTGGTGTGTGCGTGTGTGTGCGTGTGTGTCTAGTTGATTGGAATAATAGTTAGGGGTAAAGGGCAAGGGGGTGGGGGGTTGGTGCCAACTGCTGGAAAAAAATATAAATAAATAACATGTGAAATATTTTTCCCCATTTGCGGTCCATGTAAGCAATGATTGTGTCACTCGAAAAAAAGGAAATATCTCCACGACTTGATTTCAATTTATTTATCAATCGCAGCCCTCGACAACTCTTTGAATACTTGTTTAACTTTTTATTTCGTTTTTTTTTTCGGCCTTTATCAGCTGCCTGTAAGTTCTGTTGGTTCTCATTTTTCGTTTCCATGCTTTTGCCTATTTTTTTGTTCGCCGTTCGCGGCTGTTCAAGGTGAATTATATTAAAAAGAATTTTTTGTTTACATAGCTGTAAATGGGCTGCGGAAACTTTGGTTGTACAAACAATTTAGAGGCAGATTTTTTAGTCAAAGTTTTTTATCGCTCCCTCCTCCGCTTTACATGGCAGCCCCGAAAATTTCGTAAGAGGAAAACATAAATATACAAATGGGAGAGCACAAGGTTTTCTGAGATACATTCCAGCAGAGCTCTAAACCGAAAGTCTAGCATAATATTTACTTGATATAGATTGAAATTAAAATAAACGTTTATATTTCTTTTTTTGTTCTTTCAGGTAAGCAACTTTAACTCCCCGTATATTTGATGTTTATTTGGCATCCGTTTCCGGCTCGTGCGCCCAAGGTTCAGGTAAAATTTCACTCTCCTCCTTGACGGCTAATTGATTTCGCATGCGTTGCAGTTGGCCAGGGAAAAGCGCAAAATGCAAACAAAAATCGTATAAAAGTTTCGCAACGTTGTTTGCGTTCGACTGTCATGATAACAAAAATAAAACTATTAACTTTTAACAAGTAAAATTAACAACTATTGCCGGCGTTTGCATTTTACGTAAGCTAACTGCGCAAACCAGAACAACAAAAGCCGGCAACCAAAGCTGCATTTATAATTGTTTGTCATGCATTTTGTTTTTGTTTTGATTTTTTTTCTCTCTATTTTTGGTGATGCAACGCATTCACCTGACTTTCGAGATTTCTGCTGCTGTGGCAAATGTCTCAAACGGCCGATCGGCTGGCACATTTGATATACACATTATATGGATTTGACCCTCGTTTGTGGTTATCAGTGGCAACAGCAAGCGCGAAAAAAAAGGAAAACAAAACAGCAGGCAACACATCGCACCCCCATAATATGGTAAATGCAACCTTGGGGGCAACAACGGACGGCAATGCACAGCGAAGGCGAGCCAATGGCATAAATGGAACTGACATTGGCTATGCAAATGCATCTATGCATGCGAGAGGGTTGCTCGATAATTTAGCGGGTTCTAAAATAAGGTGGCAGTATCTGCAGATTTTTAGATTTGTTAACTTAAAATTTAAAAGTAGTTTTTATAAAAGATTAGCTTTGTGCTGACGCAACTTTTATAGCAAAAACACTCACACTTAACTTGTCTAAAAACAAAAAGCATGCTTTTATGTATAAATATGTTGAAATTTCCAGCTTAGAAACCATTTATTAATTAGCTTAGGTGACATTATTTTATTTTATATATATTTATAATTCATTTCCATTTTTACATGACTTAAGTGACTCACAAACTCCTCGATCGGCCCACGCGTTTATTCGATTCAGCATTTGCCATTCAAACAGATTTTGGCACGTTTTTGCCCGAGTTTGCCCAAGCGGGTGTTTTTTTTTTGTTTTTCGTATTGTTTTGTTTTGTTTCGTTTTGGTTTTTGGTATTGGCCAAGGATGAGCTTGGCGACGGGTGACCTCTTAACGCTCCAAGGAAAATATAAAGAGACAAAAGCACGCGAAAAGCGCGACTGCGGAAGGCTTGCGGGCTGAGTGCACTTTTTGTTTTTAGCGCTAATCCGCCTGACATTGTCAGCTGAAATTCCTTTTAATGTCATTTCGCGCTGGCCATTTCCAAATGGACATCTAATGGCACCTGGGCGAAAAATTGGCAGGTGGAGAATGGGATCCGGAAAAGTGCCCCGGGACTGTGCCGTGAGTGGAGAAGGCTTTAATCTGATGATGATTGTGGTTTTGACAGTGGCATAAAGCTTCCCGCAATCATCGCTCACATTGCTCGATCGTCGCACCTATACTATATAATATGGCCTGTATGAGCGTGTGCCTAACCTTGCGCAAATATTGCAAATTGACCTTTACATAAATAAACGCTTCGTCGTTGCAAGTTGCTGTCGTCATATGTGGAAATTCGTGCGATTTTATTGCACTGCGTGACATTGTTGTTGCTCTCCGATCTCCGCTGTTTAACGCTTCATAATTTTCCATTTTTCACGTGTGTTTGTATGTGGCTTTGTATTGTTTTGCTGCTCTCAGTTGTTTTTACATTTTGATCAGCTTTTTTGTATGGAAAAAGCTTTGAGTTTAATATTGGAAATATTTGCACAGCGGGTTTCAATTAATTTAGAGTGAGTGTTAAAGAACTTTTAGTAATACAAATTCTAATAATTAAAATAAAGGAATGTGGTAATTTGAGAAGTAAATTTCTTTATGTATGTTTGACACTGACAATTTATTAAACATAAAATGTACATACCAATAATTATTTAAAAGCCTAATCTAATATTGATTTAAATTTTATTTTAAAGTCTGGTGTTATAATACTGTATAAAATAGTTGCTTTCATTAATTGAAGGTATCTTTGGAGTGAAAAAAGATACAACTATAAATGTTTTTTTGTATAACAATATATTTTTCGTAAGATTTTTGATATTCATTTTTCTTCTAGTATCTATCTCTGAAATTCTTCAGTATTTTTGCCTATTATCTGTAGTATCTTAAGCTCATAGATAAAACCATAATACATCACAAATCAAACATATATTTAAGGCATACTTTTTATACTTTTCTTTAACTATAAAAAATAAATTAAAAAAAAGAAAAACCCCCAACAAAATGTTTAAACTATTTCCGTACCAACTGGGTTAAACCATTTAAATAGCTACTTAATTCGTTAAAGCTTTTAAAAATGGAAATTCCCGTCATCGAACTCATTATGAGACTGAAGACTTGGCTTTCTTATCGGTAAAAGCTTTTCCGTGTAACTCGGGCAATACGAAATTCAGGCTAAGCCATTTATAGTTCCATTTAAAAGTCTTATTTCGGCAACAATCTTCGGAGCAGACACAGTCTAAGACATAAATCAATTAAATGAACATTTTTCGGAGGCCAACTTCGGTCGCTGTTGAAATGTGCTCCCAAAAATTAGCTCTGCACTTGCTAAGCTACTTATGTATCTATGATGATGGAAATTAGTGTCTGCCGTGCAGGAACAATCAGCCGGCAGAGTGACGTCAATTTTGATGGCATTTTAATGGGCTCAGGAGGGAAGAAGACGACGCACTGGGTGTCTCTAGTCAGACGTAGCCATAAATGCCAAATATGTAATTTGCATTTAATTTGACATTTGAGGGAAGTGTGTGTGCGATAAGTATCGTAAGTGTATGTGTTAGCCAGTTTGGCAGCAATTAGGGCGACGACATTGTAGCCAGGTAATTGAGGTTTTGGGTTACCCAGGATGGATCCTTCTGTTCGGCCAAGACTTTCACTCCAGCCATCATAATCTTGACCATCTTCGGTGGAGTTCACTTCCCCGTCAGACTTCAACGGGTTTGTTTACCCCGGGACTCTGGCGGTGAAATACCCAACTGGGGTCTCACATTTCGCTTTGCTATTTAACCGCTCTTTATGACGACATCAACCTGCCAAGTTGGCCAACTTGGCCAAGTTAGCAGGCGGCGCCCCATCCTCGAGCTTGTCAAGTGCAATGGCAGGGGCTGTGGCAGCGGCAGTGGCAGTGGCAGGATTGCACTCGCTTCCGTTGCAGCCGTTTTGGCCCTTTGAAATTGTATTAGATTTCAGCAGAAAGCAGGCTTTGTTTATCCCCATAGTAATGCCCTGGCCTTTGTAGTGCCGCCTCAGAGGAATTAATATTAATTAGCCAAAGCCAACGCCAGCGCCAACGTCAACGTCAAAGTGAGATGTTTGTGTAAAGGATTCTTTTTTTCCGGGGAAAAGTTTTCCTTAAGCTTCAAATAATCTAAGAAAAGAAACAAAATGCGCTCTACATCTGACTCTCGATAATTAACATAAAAGCTCACGGGCAAACGCGATTCGCAAGCGTTTCATAAATTATGTTGCCATTTATAAAGCCATAAACGTAAATTTCTTAAAAGGTTATTATCGCTCTTTGCTCCAAGCAGCTATTTTTGTCTTCTGACTTCTTAACTTGTTTTATGCATAAGCACAAAGACAAAAAAACAAGAGGAAAACGCACAAAACAAACAAAAAAGAGCTAAAAGCGAAAAGTGTGCAAAATGTGAAATGTCTTTTAGCGCATCGTTTACAAGGCATTTCCATTTTAATTTTAACTGCAATCGACAGCATAAAACAGTTGTTAAAAGCAGCAGACCCAGCAACTAAGTTAAAAAAAAAAACCGAATTGCGTGTAAAGACACTGCAGCAATGGCAAAAAAACAGCAAAAACTATAATAACTAGCAACAAAGTGCGCGAAATTTCAGCTTCAAGTTGTTACTTCCCCAGCTCTGTCCCCCCTTAACTCAGTCTCTGTCTCTGGTTTTATTGCCTTGCATTTGCAGTTGGCCATTTCTCTACCCATTTCCCCAAAGGGGTTTTCACTTTTTTGCTCCCCCTCGCCCAGGCTCAGTCAATAGCTTTTGGTGTAATTATGAAACTTTTTGCATTTTAATTGGATTTTTATTGATCTTACGCACGTGATGGTCGCACACACACACACCACTTCCTCGGTTTCCGATTGCAATATGATTAACCAGACTCATAAAACAATGCAATGTGGGCCTAACGGTTAACGCAGCCACCAAAGCGTCGAAAGACAATGGCCATTTGGGTTGGAAAAGCGGGAGAGAAAAGTCGAGAAAATCGAGGAAAACGGCCAAATGCTAATGGGAAAACGTGAGCTTCGCTGGGGCTCATTATTGCAATTGAAATTTGCCTGCATTTGGTCGGAGGAGGAGGAATGGTGGTAACAGCGGGGTATGTCCAGCTAAATGGCGTTTTTAGCACCGCGCGAATAATGACAGGGATAATAATGTCAAAGCCCTAAGTGAGCTGCATACTTTGATGGTTGGTTATTAGCTTTTAAGATGCTTAAGTCATTAAGTTCATCAGAAAGGATTCCAGATAACAAATTACATAATTACGAGGAGTTAGTGGCATTAAAAAAAAGCTACAAGGAAGCCTAAAATATTTACTTACTCATTGAAATTCTTTTAGCTTCTGACCCTGGTTAATTTTTTTAATTATTAAGTTAAAATTTAAATATTAAAGGGTATCACCTAGCGTTTACCTCCTCTGAAACTCTCTTGTCGCTGCGATGAAAATAGCAGCTGATAAATTTCATAGAGCGTGATATGCATATGTGGGAGCTCGCACCATAAACGGAAACCCTGGCGGCCAGCAGCTGTGCGTGCGTGCAGCCCTGCCTGCCTCAATGACAGCCCTGGCAACCCTGCCATTTTCTCCCATTCGCGCCTCGCCTCCTCCGGGAAATGCCTTACTTTAACCCATTGTTTCAAGCGAATCGCAACGGCAACAAGTTGGCGTGCGTACCACTTCCCAAATGCGATAACTGGCGAGCGATATGTCAATCAATGGCTACGGGCCCCCCTTGGCTATATGTGTGATTGGGGGATTGCTTTTTGGCCAGAGGGTGCGACGCGAGGATGGGAGGAAGGGGAGTGCAATTAACCCTCTGCGCGGCAATCAATCAATCGGCAGCTAACAAAATTCATGGGTCTATGCCTTTTCTATCCCCTTTCTGGTTTCATTGACAATTGGTCGGCAGACAACATATGTTTGTGTTTGTTTCGAGTGCTTATTTTATTCGTGTTTTAATTTGCACCATTTGGTTTATGACCCGTTAATGGTTATATCTTCAAAATATGATTAAGTTGAGTAATTATTTGTGATATTATTTCACTAATGAAGCTTGAATTTTTTATTAGACAGAGTTCAATGCTTTTCAATAATTAATTTGCAAAAATTAAGTGATTAATTAGCAGATTTATATATTTCTGATAATATTTAATGATTCATTTCAAGGTTTTCCCTGTTTAATTTAAATATTAAATTAAATTAATCAATTAATCTTATTAAATGGATAATAAATAAAAAAGGGACACTTTGCCCTAAAAATGAATGACTTTAAAATGTTTTTCAGCTTCTTTCTCAACGGAAAGACTGTCAAAATATTAAACTCAAATTCCTGTTACCTTATTCATTGGGTTATTGAGTCAAAGCCAGAGTTGAAGGCATTAAATCAATGAACTTTACTGGCCATATAATGGCTTGATATCAGATTTATAACCAGGGCAGGCACACACTCCCTGGACTTTAACGGTAAACCGTGAGTGTGAGTCAAGAAGCAATCCCCGAATTTATAACACCCAACCAACCAGTTTTCGGTCACTCAGCGAGAGATGACTCCACCCAGTACCCAGTGGAGAAGGAGACAAAGGGCATATATATACTTATGTGCCGGGATTCTGAAGGGCAGCCGGGACGGGGCCCTTTCTCCGCCTGGATTTCGTAATTGAAGAGAAAACCGAACCGAGAATGCCAATGCAATGCCGAAATTCGAAAGTTATTACGTTTAATTTATGGGTCAAATGTGCAGTCAGTCTCCGCTTTTCCCTTTTTTATTTTTTTTTTTTTGCGTCACAGATTTGAAAGTCGAGATATGCTTGGGCTTAACTTTTCTGGGGCCACGACCTTAATTTATATGATTAGCGACTGCTGCTGCTGCCTGTGCAGCGCCGTATGCAGATAAGACCCGAAAATGATTCATTTAAGTAAGGCCAATAGGGAGCCGGAGCCGAAGCTGGAGTGGGAGCGGGAACGGAGCAAGTGGGTCAGCAGGGGTTTGGTCAGATGGCGAAACTTGAACTCAAACAATACTGTTTCGTGTGTTGTGTGTTGCCGTTTGGCAGGCGTTTCGAATTACAGCAAACAGCTCCTTTTACAGGCGACTATATGTATGCAATATGCTAAATCCAAATCCAAAGGCAAGGCAAGGCAATGTCTAAATTTCCAAATACGCAAAAATGCTAAAATGGCACGCCAACTTTTGGTGTCTGTTCGCGTTGCATTTTGCTGGCTTTCTGCCTTTTTGTCAGCCTTTTTTTTCTCTCGCTTTTTGTGTTTGAATAATTGAAGGTGAGGTGAAACGCAGTGAAAATCGTTACGGCAACGGAGATGGATTCGGAATTGGAATTGGAATTTCAAATTTAGCCTCGAATGCATCCCAGAATAAGTGTGTTTGCTGGGAAATGCTCGTATATTTCGTATGCACATCGCACATCGTTACAAAGTGAACAATTTTTGTTCTTCTTTTTTTTTTGACAACTTGTCCTCGCATGTCCAATGTGTCTGAGGTCTGAGGACTGAGGAAGTCTGAGTGTAAAGTTTGAAAAGAGCCCGAAGGGAGGATGTAATATTCTGTCTGTGGCTTCTGTAATTAAGTTACCAGCTCTGGCTGAAAGGACGACTATTTGGTCTGGGGCTCATATTTATACATTTGCGGCTGTGGTTAATTAAAATGCAATTGTCAGCCACAGAAGATGCAATTTAATTAAGCTGTCAGAGGCTTATTGTTGTGGTCAGCTGGGAAGTTGCAAGAGTTAAGGATCCTCGACCGAAAGCGAATGGAATTCCATATTCCGAACATTCCACCAACATATGAATGAGGAATTTCAATTATGTGCACGCGGAAAAAATCCTGCAATTGGTATAAATAATTTATTGTATATTTAATTATTCAGAAGAGAAAGAAAGTTTATTTATAAAGACTTTCTCTAATTATCTGGCAATTAAACACAATTATCATTAATGAAACCCTTTCGGAAGTCCCATAAAATCAATTGTAAAATAAAAACCCAAGTGATCTCATTTCTTCCTGTGGATATTCAGTAGTTAATCTGTTTTTCTGCCCCACTTTGGACGGTTTATTGCCGCCTTCATTAGCGGGAATGGGTCCAATGAACCAGGTAAACCTGGGAAAGAGCACCTCGGGGCTGCCTAATTCGAGGTGAGATCGCCGGATGACTAATGCCGGACCACCCGATCGGATCTATCAATCGACTGGCGCCTTATCTGATCCCGCACAAACAGAGTTCAGTTCAAAAAACACACAACAAATTGGCCAAAAACCCGCTGGCCAGCAGCCGGTTATGGCCATTTAAGCCCAATCGCGCTCCATAAATATTGAGCTCATATTGCGAGAGCGGCAGATTGATGGGGCAAATTGATTTGCAGCACGCTGCATCTCTCAATCTATTGCAAAATTGAGTGCATCGCCGCCGGTTGCCGGTTGCTGGATGCTGGTGAGAATATTGATTGAACGAGTGGCCGGTGCATGACATAATTAAGCCAAAGCCGAAGCCGTACGACTCGGAACCAGAAGAAGTTTTGGCCCATGATTTATGGCCAGGAAGATTGAAGCCCGTGCGAGTGCGAGTATTTGCCCAGGCAGCTCTCTTCTTTGTTTGGCCAACGCATTCCGTTCAAAGCGAAGCTCCGGGCATAAATCAGTTGGCCGCTACCGGGCTTTCGGCAATTCGATGGGTCTTCACCCGGTCTGGGTCTGGGCCTGGGCCGGGGTCCACCTTCACCTTCCGCCGTGCCACATCCCTCTGTACCCCCTGCCGACTCCCATGCAAAAATGCATTCGAAATGCCGCACAAAGGGCTGGGCCATCAGGAGGACTGGCAGCTTCCAGTTTTGGCCTCAACGTTGGCATTGGCAACGGGGCAGAAATGCGAAATGCGAGTGTCGAATGGCGACTGGCGAATAGCGACAATCGACGCACGACAACAAAGGACAGCTGGAGTCGTGCGGTCCTAGTTCATATATGAAGGAATATCCACCTTGGGGGGCCTTAAAGTCCAACACATAAAGTTTATGCAACTGGAAGTGGACATGCAGAATTAGCGCTGAAATTAAATTATTTTTTAGCAAGGCAAATTGTTTAGGAAACACCCTTTTAAGTGGTAATCTTGTACATATAAAAAAAAACGATAATTAGGTTTATTTAATTTCTTTATTTTGGGGACTTTTGCACATATATTTTGAGCATTAAGAGAACTACTTTTATCTGTCTATTTATTTCTTTCTTTTTCTACAGTACATTTTAGTAAATATTTAAATTACTTTTCCCTTCTAGTTCCCGAAAAGTCCATAACTTCTCTATCTATGCCAAAGTTCCAAAAAGAGTATCTTAGATCTTATCTAAAAAAAACTAGTATCTTTCACCATGCTTCGCTCCGCTTTGCTTCTTTTTTTATTATTATTATTTGGTCTTGCAAAGTTTATGACAATTTTTTGTGTGCGAGAATTCTTTACGAGTGCGCTCGTAAAGCGTAGTCAGTGGGGAAAATTGCCATCGTGCCACATTCAGGCAGCCCGAAAATGATTTCTTCAACTCGAAGGCTTCTGTTCCGTTTTAAATTTTTCATATGCAAGCTCTAGTTTGTTGCCCCCGTTCTCGGCTCCTTTGCATTCGTTTTCATCGCTTGTCAGAGAGAGAGGAAACTGAAAGTTTTGCACGTTTGGCAGTTTGTCAGAGAATTACGTGACATCATAATCGCAACTTAAATAAATTGTATTTCAATCATATTGACACGTTTCCCAGGGAAAGAGAGATAACACGAAGAAGATATGTTCAGACATAAATATCAATTTATGAATAAAACTATCTGAAAAATAAAAGCAAAAATATTGAAATTCATAAATGAAAAACCCAATAAACTTCCTTGCTATAAATCTGATTTTTAAAGGTCCGCCGCATAAATATATATATCCTCATATTTTATCAGTGCTCTTTGCCAACTTTTATTAACCGGACTGCTGACATTTGGCGGCACTGGTTAATGTTGACATTTCGGTGCACCGATTTTCGTTATTAAATGCAATCCACTTTGTGCTCCTTTGTAAAGTGCAAAATTAATTATTATGACCCGCGGAAAGCGGCATTTATTGCTGGCCCCGAGCTCTGCCCCTCCGGTTTGGGCCACAACTTGTTGCATCAGGCTTAAACCACCAAGGCAACAGCTCTAACAACATGCGGCTGCAATTGTTTTTAATTAATTGCCATCATAATCATGCACCGACCACCGACGGCATGTGGGAGGAGCTGCTCGTCGTCGGCGGCGGCATTATTAGTATGCGTCCGCGGTTTCGCTTTTTGCAGCCACTGTGCAAGCTTTTCATTCAATTAAGAAACCATTTTTTCGTATGCAAACACAGCGCATAAAACGAAGTTAATTAAAAAATGTCAAGAGTGGCCAGAGAGGCAGAGAGAGAGACACCGAAATCTGTTGCGTGTTTAATCATCAGAACAACCGCGCAAAATATACATAAATATGTAACATAACTTTGGCAACAAAGTAGAAAACCGAAAGTCAACACAAACTTTGAAGTTGGAAAAATTTGAATTTAATTATTGCCAGCTTCGGTTTCATGGCCAGGTCTGGTTGGTGCAGTTTTTCTGTTTCTGTGTTGTTGCCGAAATAAATTTGCATAATAACGAATCATAAATTGCACAGCCAGCGGCCATGCAGACCTCCAGTTTTTGCCTAAGAATATTACAAAATGTTGCGTTTATTAATTCAGTTGTTTGTTGCTTTTTTCTTTCCTCTATTTTCAGGTAAGACACGATTTTCAGAGCTGCGATTTGAGATAAGAAAAGTGCTTCCGCCGGATTTAAGAGCACGAATCGAGCGCCTTCCTGCTGAATTTAATGCAACTTCGATCGGTTTGTGGAAGCCATAGAAATGTAAGCCTCGGCAGTTGCATAATTTCATGCGCACCGAGCAAATAATTATAATCATTACGCATACGCATATACCCCTCATGGTGTCATTTTTCTGCTTAACATTTCAATTTCTCACATTTTTCTCTCTCTCTCCATGGCAGCCATAAATTTTATGCGATTTTTGCAGCACACAATTTGCGTGACTTTTGTCAATAACTTCGCACTGTCTCATTATGAGAGGGGTTTCGGTTTCCACCAGGGGCGAGAGGGGTTCAAAGTGTCACACATGGATTTCCGCATATTCCATGTGCTCGCTGGCTTGCACTCCCATTTGCCGTATTTTTATGTTAATTTATTTGAATCGGAAAAGAGTCGACACAAAAGTTTCCGCTGTTGTTCCTAAAAAAAACGGGAATTTTCTCGCTTTTCGTTGTTCACCCACAAACCGCAGCTCAGGGCTTAATGACCCGCCCGCCTCCTGGTCGCATTTCCCATTTTCCAACCCCTTCAAGACCCTTTGGGCCACGCACTACACACTCGCACTCATCCAGAACGGGAACGGCGGCAAACGAATATCATAATTCAGTCACATTTATTGTTCTCCCAACATCCGGTTAACTTGTGGCACAATTTTTCGAAAACTCAAAGGTTGAAGATTGAGAAAAAAAACAGCCAGGGAACGTAGTCATTAATACAGGTATTTCTTTTGCTGTTGATTTAGTTTTTAGTGTAAATCATGAATTAAAATGTATTTTTTCAGTGGGATTTATCACAGTTAAATGTTGCACTTTTTATAATTAATTATTAATCGGATTTCTAGCTTATGGGGATTTTATTTAAGCCCCCATTTGCCCTGCAATTCAAAGTGCTTCCTTTCCTTCTTCTTTCCCAGAAATATGGGTTTCCCTATTGTTCACGGATTAAAGTGTTTTCCAGGAAAAGCGACCGGCTCCTAGCGTCCATTTAAATGTTTTCTTTTTTGTTGTTTCAGTCAACAAACGACTGCAGTTGAGGATAATTGGAAAATGGCCGGGCAGGCCGTCAAATCTAAACGATTTTTCACAGCCCGTGGCCAACTGACTGATTGGCGGCCATCTAAGCCAAATTGTAAAGCTGGCCGACACAGCATTTTCACCATTTTTGATGCATTCATCTTTTGCGTTTGGATCGTAATCAAACCAACTTCCGCATACAAAGAGCGAACGAACTTGAAACATTATTCGAGGCTGCTCGAAACTTTATTTTACTTTCACTTGGGATGGTAGCGGAGGAGGAGGAAAATCAGACTCACAAATGAGGCAACACTGAGTGTAGTCTCTAGGGCTCTCGCTGCTGTCAAGGTAAATTAAGCCAAACAATTTGACACGAAGACAATTAAGCGGCTTAAGACTATCAGCGGTGGCAGTCGAAAAAATAAAAAATGAAAGTCGCAGGTTCACTTTCGATTTTTTTTCGTATTTTTTGTTGTGCAATTGCCGGCGCCACGAGGCCAACTGCAAAATATGCCGTAATCGGCGTTGCACAAAAACAGACATTGGCAGGAGAAGCGGGGGCGCCATCGCATAATTCAATCAAAACTCTAAAAAAAACTCATAATAAAAAAAGAGAAGAAAAACCAAAACACTGGCACACAGTAAAAGTTGCCGAGGGAGAGAGAAGTTGCCATTCACTTGAGCGCCCAAGAAGTTATCGCAAAGTGCATATCGAGCATACGCCGCGTTGTCATTGAGACGGAGTTATTTTTAGCTCTCCCAGAGCCGTAACCCACATGCCGAGCAGCGGCAGCCGTGCCACATTTTCCTACATAAGTTTATTAATTTGAGCCGCCAACTGGTTTGCGCCTGGCTCTGTGTTTTGAGTTTTGAGTTGTAAGCTGGAGTTTGCAGAGCGGCCAAGAACCGGCGGAGGAAAACCGTAATTCATTTGTAACGTGCAACGTGTTTTGTATTTTGTGTTTTCTGTTTTCCTTTATACATTTGGGGTGCCTGTAAGTCCAAACCAGTTTGCACCACTCGATAGAGGCCCAAAGAGAGATCTACGAGCTGCGATAAAATGTTAAATGCTACACAGATTGATTTCGCCGAGCGCTTTTCGCTGTGGCATTTTCGAAAATGAATTATATAGCCGTATGCAAATTGGCTGAAATGTACAATCAATTTGAGTGCCGCTGCCGCTGCCGCTGGCCGGCATTTGTCTCATCCGGCCAAATCTCAAACTCAATTTGTTATAAATTTAAATTACAGATTTATACATATACAATCGAGTTTTACAGGCTGGCTTGGCCCTGTTTTCGATATTTTGCTTTATTGATTTCTGTTTGCCAAGCGAACGTGATTAATTTTTCATGTCGACAACCTTAAAATATATATTTAACAAAAGCTGAAAGGGAGTTTATAAATACACCTTTCAGTTTATTCATTAAATATGTTTTGTTCTGTTCGGGGCAGGTGTTTATGAGATAATGGGAGAGGTATAAATAGCAAAATTGCAACCAGTTGAATGGAATCAATAAATTGCTCACTAGACCTGGTTTTATGACCAGAAATTGAGATAATCCTTGTGATTTTCAGGTACAAGTGATTTTCCGGTAATTAATTACCTCTCTCTCTTTGTGCATACCTCACAATTATATCGGCCGTCGATAACCCTTGACCATCGGCCACTCCCAGCTCAATGGATATTAAATGAATTCATGCGTTAATTTCCCCAACTTAATTGCATGTCGAACAATCTCTGGCCACGCAGCCTCATTAGCATACCTGCTTCATAAGGTTACACCTACTCGTCGTTGATCGCAATCATATTAACTCCGATGTTTACACGAACACGAAATGTTACATATTTTTTTGTTATAGCCACCGCTTAATTACGAATCGGGTTCTTTGAACCTAAAACCGAAAATTGTCCTGCGGAAATTGAAAATTCTGGCAGCCGCCTGTGAGGGGCTCCTTCGATGGCCTGCCCCCGTAAATTACTTTGTGGTCAGGACTAAACCCTCAAATTAACTTAAGCCAACGTTGCACACATCACAGTAATCCGCCCCAGATTTTGGGGCCATCAAAATAATTGAGCTGTGCGCCCACGTGAGTGTTGTGTGTGATGTGTGTGTTAAAGTTGAATTTAATTCAATTTTATTCAAATTGGTGTCGGAAAATTGCTACCGGGAGAGTGCAACATGGTCAGTGAAAAATCATATTTTTATGCTCACACCGCGTTCGAAGGCTACGGGCGGCGCAATGTAATTTCATTCCATAAATTTCCACTTAATTAGCGGCCAGCCGGGGCTTCCCCCTCCCCCGTTCGACCGACCGACCGTCATGGTCAGCAATTTATGCTTAAATTTCCGCTGCACATTTTTCAAGGCGATTGCGTACACGCTTTTCAACTTCCACTTAACCTATCCCGTAATTTATGCTAATTTACGCAATTTTCCTTATACATATATTCGAGCCGCAGCTCTGGCCGATTTTCTGACTCAGCCTGGACTCGATGGGCGTGGCAGGTTATGGCGTGACGTGTCGAAAATATATATATATATATGCTATACGTACGAGTCGGGCAGATTATTCGCACTGAAATTGTCATGCAAAGGTCCTGGAAATAATGGGGAAAAAACACCTCTCCTTTTTTAAAGGGATTTATGGTTAAGAAATCGTAAAGCCCCGGTTTTATTTGCTTTCTAGGGCCATAAAAACCCTGGTTTGTTTCGTTTAGGCCCCTGATTTTTTGCTCAGTGCTCATATAAATAAAAGAAATACATGAAAAGGAAAAACGCGACGAGGCCAAAGTGGAATCAAATTAGTTGTTGGACGGCGGACGGTCTCGGAAAATTTATTTCACGCACCTTGGACTACTTAGAGGCGTTGTCATCGGTCAGCGGGCCAAACTAGTTTCCCAGCCAAGTCTCGAGATGCCAACCACAAAAGCAAAAACAAAGGCAACAACAACGCCTACAACAAATTGAACAAGACCAATAAAAAGCAAATAAAAAACAAACAAAAAGCAAAGAAAAACGAAGAAAAACCAACGATGTCAACAGCTATTGACGCCGGCAGGCCAAGAGACCGAGATATATAGATATCTATGCATATATATACATAATGAAAAATAAATGCATTAAAAATCGAAAATCTCAACCCGTTCAAAGTGGCACAAGCAACGGTACATGCACGCACGCACACACATGTGCAACAAGCACGCACACTGTTGCAGCAGCCACACGACAACTTTTCTATCACTCGCACTTAATTCATTTTGATTTCAGTGCAAAGTGGAAATTTATTTGCATAAATTAAAATACAAAAAAAAATAGTAGAAAAAAGAGGGAAAAAATACAAAATATATATGTTCTCCACATGCAACTATGGCCCCCGCCTCCCCCATTATCTATATGTATTCGTATTCATGACAAGTTGCCGGTCGGTCGGTCGGTCGGTCGCTCTGGGCCCGTTATGTTGCCTGAGTTGCCTGTTGCTGTTGCGGTTGAGAGAGACGCAGCGAGACAGGGACAGAGCACCGCTGTCGGGGCTGTTGCATAAATAGAAAATTTATTTATTGATTACGCCGTTGGAATTCCTATATAAACATTTTTTTTTTAGGTTTTTAGGTAAGTGCTTAAAGCACGAAATCGTTTTTATACGAGCTTTCGGCGCCGAGTGACTTTTTAGTAACCAATAATGTTTTAGCCATCAAGGGGAAAAGGAAGATTTTGGGTAATAATTAAGCGAAAAATAGTTGCCTGCTTAATTGATTAATTAGTTATGTAAATACATTCGTAATTTGATTTAAAAATATAAAAAAATCAATTTTTACAAATGTACTAAATGCAAACGGGATATTAAAAAATATTTTAGCAGACAAAACCTTAAAGAGCCATTTGCTTTACACATTGGCTTAAAATAAATAATCTCTTGATTTGATGTATAAATTAATATTGAAGCTAAATTCACATTTAATATTTCAATTAAGAATTTAAGCCTGAATACTTAAATCCTTTAGACTTACAGGTCTTAGTTTAGAAATTTAGCTCTATGGCCCAAAAACTGTTGCCTTTTCCATTTTTAAATGGCTTTTTTTTTTAAATTATAATTAATTGTCTTTAATTTTAAATAGAGTATTTATCGATTATGTTCGCCCAGCTACTGTTCTTTCGCCTTGTCATCGCATTCAGTCTTTGGGAATTAGCCATTTCAACTTCGACTTCCTCAAAGCGGCGGCCTTGAGCAATAGGAAGCCACAATGCAGCACAGAAAAAAAAGGAAAACAATAACAAATACGGCAAAAACAGATAAAAATAGTAGGAAAAAAAAACACAAATACGCGGTGTGAAAACGACAACAAAGAAGCTCGGAAAACGAAGAAACGAAGAGGAATTGTTAACGCAAACAGCATTTTGCACATTGTTAGCTGGCTGAGAGAGGCATGCAACTAATCATTAGAAGCTTGTTTTCCAATTTGTTGCCGCCTGTTATTGTTGTTGTCGGGTTTCAATGTCAATTTGAATTAATTAATAGAGAAGCCAACATGAAAGAGGCAGTGGCAGAGTATCCGAAGCTCAATCTGAATGCGAACAAAAAAATAAAGATACAGCTCAGCGAAGCGTAGCCAATACCCGGGGCCCGGAATGCTGCCCCTCGAAGTCGTAATGGAAATTATCATTCAACAAACGATATCAACAGCCACGATAATAACAATAACAGCCGCAGCAGCAGCAGCAGCAGCAACATTATCGTTCAGCATCAGCATCGCTATATTCAGCTGCATTTTTAATGCTTTCCATAGAAGCAAAAACTGAAATCATTTGGTCATAGATACAGATACAGCCGCAGATCCAGATACACACAGATAAAGAGATACATTTTCGAGCAGCATATGCTTTCGCCCGCAGGCAGTGCGGGCAGCTCTAGCATTTTAATTAGTACATAAATAAAACTAGAAAAATTATAAAAAGCAAGATAATAAATACACAATTTGAAGTAATATAAAATCAGATATTTCATAATTTTTTAGCTATAATTTTCCCACCTGGTTATCCCAGAAATGCAACTAGAATACCCACTGAAGTGACAGCACTGCCTGCCAGCGCCTGAAAGCAGATTGCATGTGAACAATGTGTAAATAGGTTTAGCAGCGAGCAAAAAAAAATATCATCATCATGTAAGAGATATCAATTTGTTAGCACTCCGACAGAAGGCCAGAACGCAGAAGGCGGAAGGCAGCAGGCAGCAGGAGCAGATGCAACCATAACAACGCCATCACGGCCAACCGACGCCCACTGGAGGGGAAGTGTATATTACACTGTTTATCTGGCCATGTTCAGCCATGAAGTTTTGATTACGACATCTTAATCAGTCGGGAGCGAGAGCTAGTGGATCGCATCGCTAGGTTGCTAAACTCCCCTTCATTTGGGAATCCAATTATAAGGGGGGGTAATAATAGGACATCAGACTGAGTTTTATAAAGGGTTCTAAGAGGGATAGTCTTGATGAGGTAAATGCTGATCAGTCAGGGGGAAAACAGAGGTGAACCGAACTTCAATTTCCATAATTAAGAGTTGGTTTTTAATGCAGAAAAAATAAATAATAACTATCTAACTATATAACTTAGTATAGAATCTTTATTTGTAGTTATTCTTCCTTGTTTTAATTAATCTTGAAACAAAGTTTGTACTCCTTTCCAGTGCCTAAGGATGTCAACTACTTGAAAATAAATAGATAATTACGTTTATCCAATGATTATAACTATTTTGTGACTATTTATAATTAAGTTCTTATTCCCTATTACCTTAATGACTTTTTCTAGTGACTAACTCTATGTTTTCACCTTTTCTTTCGTTCCAGGTATGTTTTAATGGCAACAACACACAGAGTTTGACTTGATGAAACCGTAAGCGACAACAGAAATTTGTACTTGGCTGATCTTGTATTTTTGCCAGCAATTGGGACGAGTTATCCGGGCCGCTCATCAGCGGGGTCGTCTCATATTCCCATATTCCCGCAGCCACGTATCTAAGCAACCATAATTGCCAGTTGAGTCGAGCTGGAGCTGTAAGCTTCTTTTGCCAACTGCAAGTTGGTCGTGGAGTGGCAACAAAATGATTTACAAAAGATAACAGAAATTGCTCGCCGCTCGTATGTTGGCCTACAAAATTCGAGAAAAGCAAAGGAAAATAAAAATCATGAAGAATACATTGAGAGCGGTTAATGCTGCTGTTTGTGCCGGGGGAATCCCCCTTCTGCAAAAGCCCCTACAAAGCCTCTCTGCAGTTGGCAGCTAATGGTTCTGGGCATTGTTTTTGTGGTTGCAGCGGCAGCTCCACCTCTTTCTTCTGCTGATGCACTTTAAAATGATTTTCCAAAGTTTCGCCACAGCCCCGGAGAAGAGCCAAGACCAAGGCGAAGCGTTAAAAATTCAACTTGAAATTACTTGTGCTGCTTTTTCCCCATTTTCCATTTTCCAGCGCTCGCCACTCGCCACTCGTACTCGAACTCTTACTCGTACTCGTACATTACTTAGCCAAAGTCGGAGTGAAGGAATTTCCCTCCAACGTGAGAATGGTGGCGAAATAATTGAGAACGATTTTTGTGGCATTTGTTTTGCCAAAAGGAAATTGATTTCCAATACGAGAAAACCAAAAGAAAACTTTTTCGGGCCAAGTCCCCACCGAACTTGTTGAATGAAGATGTATGTGCCTGCGTTTGGCATCGATTTTTATTTGTTGTTCGTTGTTGATTTTTGTATTTTGTATTTTGTACTTTTCATCTTCAAAACCAATCCCCATTTCTTTTACAAGCCAAGTTGGCAGAGGTTAAACGCAGCATGATGGCTGATCATCAACATTAAAGCCAAGTGCCTGGCCCATGGCTCTTAGCTTTTGCTTTTGCTCTTGCATTTGCTGCGGCTGCGGCGGAGGCTGCGGCCGTTGCCCCTTTTTTCCCTGCTGATAAATGCAGCTAACCTATATTTTAGATCTCCTCATATTGCCGTTGTTGCCGTGGCTAAAATGGCGTTGTGAAAAACATTATTAACCAATTTTTATTGCATTCTACTTTGGCCGTGGCTGTGGCTTTGCCCGCTGAAGGCATTTGGAGGCGGTTAACTGGCCATTAAGAGGCGTTCCTAATGTATCTCGATGCAGGGTAGACGGCGATGGAGATGGAGATGGAGAGACCTGCCTTCGGGTCGGGCTCTACTCTTGGCTTAACTCGTAGCCAGCTTCCATCACTGAGAAATATTTAGCAAGGAACTTCCTGATTATATAAAATATAATACAAAAGTGTCCTTAAATTTATATATGAGAAAAAAAAAGAAAAAAAAAACTTCCAACTCTTAAAATCTCTATTTTCTGAATTCCCATTACTTCCAGTTTGTTTCTTTGAAATACCCTGAACTTAATGCTCTGGACTTTTCTTACACTGTTCGGGGAACGCATCGTCTCGAACTCCATCTTCATTTTTAGCCATTTCGGGGAGTAGGAAAACATTTTAGTGCCATTTCAGCTGCCAGTTTGTGCTGCCGGCTACATGCGAATTTTCCATGGCTGGCATTTTGGCCGCTTGTCTTGTGTTGTCTAAGGGGCTGAGCCCGACTCGTAAAATCATAAAACAAATTAATTGGCACTGCCGTGTGCCGAGTGTAGGGTGCAGAGTCAGAGTCAGCGTCAGAGTGTGCAGGGAGTGTGTGTGTTGTTGGCCAGGCTTTGTCCTTGCCATTTTCGAGTTTTTCCATGGCGCTGTTTCCGCTTAGCTAATTTGCAATGCAGTTTTCGCTCTTTTCGTTGTTTTTCATTGTGTTTTCGTAGTTTTTTTCCTCTATTTTTTTGTGCTGGTGGTTCTGCTTCGTTTTGAGGCCACTTTTGAATGCAACTCGTCGATTGCTGAATCGGTTTTGTGTGTCGCACTTTTGGTTTCTGGTTTATTTAATGACTTTTTGCAATTGTTTTCGTGAGCGGATTTTCAAAATTGGTTTCACTGAGCTTTGCTTCGGGTCTTGTCTTGCCGATTTTGTTGCCTTTTTGCAGCTCAAGGTTAAGTGGCATTCGATTCGTTCATTATTGCAAGAAATAAAAGCTGCGCCCCTCGCCGCGATTTCTGCTTTATGTTACCATTTCATTGAGCTGCTAATAAGTGCTGCTGCCGTCTCTACCAATTGTTTATGAGCTTTTCAAGCTGTGGGTTGCGAAAATTGCCGCACACGGGGCGTATGCGCAATGTGCGCGAGTGCGCGAGCCATTAGAAGTTGGCTTATTGGCTTCATTAGCCTTCGCCGAGCCCTGCACACGGCACTTGATCGATGGCTCAGAGCCACAGGCCATCATTAGCCGTGTATGCCAATTTATATGCTGGCCCCGCGATCATGATCTTTCCGAGCGATCATGATCCGTTTTTGTTTGTCTTGCAAAAAGTTCACATCGCTGATTAATCGCGGCCCATTGATCAGCATTAGAATGGAGAGCGATTGGGGTAAATGATTTTGTAACCGAGAGAGAGAGCATCCATCAAATCGGTTATCTCCCGTTGATAATCGGTGGATAATCGTCTTGGAACGGGCATTGTTACCGAGGCTCCTAACTCCTAGCTCCTAGCTCCTATCTTCTACTCTTTTGAAAAAGAGCAATTTACCGCTAACTGCACTAGAGTTTACACAGAACAAAAAGAAATGTTTACTAATTTTATTTAGTCTTCGTTACTTTGCTTAAATAAATAGAAGAAATATATGAAATATTAGCTCTTACCTTGAGTGAAGACAGTTTAAAGTTGCTTACCTTAAAAAAATTTGATTTGTTTATTCTAAACTTAAATAAAACGGTTAAGAAGTTTTATACAATAAGTATTAAAGATTTTAAATTTAAAATAAAATTGTATAAAATGAATCTTAAAATCAACTCTGGTCATCTTAAAAATGTTATAAAATATGTTTTGTGGGATCCAAGTGATCAATAAATCTATTTAAATAATTCTAATGCATTCAAAGGGTGAAAAAATTTCATGAAATAAGGCTCAAAGAGCAAAATGTTCCAAAAATCTTATTAAATATATTTTGAGGAGTTTCAGAATCTTATTACCCCTAAATCTGATATCTAATATTTGTCAAAGAATATTTTAAATTTATAATAGACCAAGACTAGGTTGTCTTTTAAGCTGCATTTTTATTTAAAAAACATTTGCGAGTGTAACAATTGCATTTGCCATTGCCTTTGCCATTGGCATTGGCTTCACTTCGACTTCGCCATCGACTTCGCATCTGAAGCCGTGGCTCTCGAGCAATTTACGCATTTCATTTGATTTCAGACATTGCAACGTCGTCTCCGTTGCTATTTCTGTTGCTGTTGCCATTGTTGTGGACGTTGGCAATGGGCGAAGGCGACCTTCCTTGTTACCAATGTGCCATGGCGAAATTAACGGCAATTAACTTGATTCGCTTTTGTTTCCATTTGGCCCCGTCCTCCTCCTCCCTTGCCGACTGTCTTGACTTGCCAATGCATTTTTCTTGCTGTCTCCCTGGAGTTTCTTTTTTTTTTATTTATTTATTCTCCTTGTCTTGTCACTCGCTGGCTCGTCGGGCATGAGGTAATAATTTACGAAATTGACAAGTGAATCATTCAGATTCAGGGGGCAGGAGCTGGCAAGGAGGGAATGGGAACGACGACGACTAAGCAGAAAATTAACGAGTAATTAGAAGTTCCTCTGAATGGCAGTCATCGCGGCATCATCTTTATTGTTTCAGTTAACTTGGCCTCTCTCTGGGGGCGTGAGTTGAGGAAGTGTCGCCACTTAGTGCCTTTTTGTTTGCTTTTTTCCTTTGTTTTGCCTTATTTTTACGCCAGGCATTGATTAATGAGCTGCGTGGCTGCCTGGCTGCCTGGTGGCATTGACTTTGATGTGGCAACGATATATTCCCCCTTGGAGTGCAGCTCGTACTTACTTACACTCGGTTTGCATGTCGTTGGGCGATCGACAAGCGGCTGATTAGCCTTGAACACGCCGATTCCGAGGCCATATCGAGATATATTGGTAACTAACAAGGAAATACGTTTATTGAGGGTTTTTTCTGAGATTAGCCACCGAGATCTTCCTTCTAATGGCCATCTCCAGCTGGAGTTTGCCCTGGGGCAGCAATTACCTTGATGATCCTCTCTCTAAGCGTAGCATGGAAAATAATTTGAATATCTTCGCCATATCTGCTTAAATTTCCCTTTAGCAAATTATAATAACCTTTCATTAAGTAAAGAGACTCCTCCTGAGTAATGTGTAAATCCCCTTCCATCACCATTACTTTTAATTCGAGTCACTCACTCATTTCTCAGTTAATAAATATTTAACAGACTTAACCTTATTTGGGCAGCGGCACGCGGCGATCAAAGCAACTGCCTCACAAATTGTTTGTGACTAATTTCCACAATGAAAGGTCATTGTTTCCACTTCAATTAGCCTTTTACTCGGTGCGTTGGCCAAAACAGCATCACCTGGCCAAATTGGAGTGCGTTCAAGCCGCCTGATTGATGTTACCAGCCAGATACCAAGCGGACTTATGACAACAGTCGAGTATCGAGTGTCGAGTGTCCAGAGCCGGGAGTTGCTGCAATGGCAATTGCATAAAACGCCAAATTGTCTGGCCAACCAGCCAGCCAGCCAGCTAGCCAGCCTGGCCAACAACAAGCGACGAATATGGCCAAATTTGGAGCTGCCAAGTGGAAAATGCAAGCCACGACAGCTGGTTTATATGGCCGGCTCAGACCGGCCGGCTTGCAACCTGGCCGGCCCAAAATTGGCCAACAACTGTTGCTGCTGTTGCATGCAACAAAGTCGCTGTCGCAGTTAATTGCCACTAAAATGTCACAGCCAGCAAATTAAACGGTTTTATTATGACGCCGACTAACTCAAAGGCAGGCCAGAGAGGCAGCCAGAAATCTCCAGCAAGTGCAGCAGGCAGCCGGCCGTAGGAGTCATAAAATTAAATTTAATCCGCATGAAAGTGGCTTTGCCCGTTGGCTCCTTCACCTTCTCGGCCACACCCACTCGAACTGTGGACGGGCATGTAAGCCCTGCTTATTTATTTTGCCAACTCATTTAGGCAAATGACCAAGACAATGTCCGGCCCGATCGCGATAAGTCGGCCATATAGGTACATCCAGACGCTCAGCTGATGGCATTCAACTCTGAACAAAATTGATGTCCGTTCCCGATCTCCATGTGGGCCGCTGGCTGGATTGTTCCTTGTTTTGATTCGATACCCTTAGCGGGGGGTATGGGGATTTTGGTTAAAAATTGGCAAGAACAAGAGATTTTTGAGGGAATAATATTAACAACCTTTGAATAATTAATTCCTGGAATTTATTCTGGCAAAAACCATACAAAGATTTTTTTTATAGATTTAAACTTGAGCTTTTGCTACACTTAAATAACTCATTAATCAGCTTATTATGATCTCTTATTTTCCATTATTAAAGGCACCAAGTTAGTGCTTAATTATTCCCCTCAAAACCTTAAGTAAGAGTACTTTCCACGTCGCTTCCCTACCACTTAGTCGTCTTTAAATGTTTCCTTTATTTTTTGTGGTAGCCGCTTATCGGCTTGTCGTCGTCTGCTAAAAGTGTTAAAACATTTTTTGTTTTGTGTTTTTTTTCTGCCGACTGCTGCAAAAGCGAAGAAGAAATAAAAATGAGTTGAGCGGCTACTTGAGCGGCTTTTGATTCCTTTCTGTTTGAGTTAATGCCGCCGCGTGTTGGTTTAATTTTCGTTTTGCTGCTCGTGTTCTCTGGCCTTTTATTTTCGGCGCATAATTAATTTAACATGCACTTTGAATAACCCGAATCGGGCATCTTTCAAGTGCCACTCGAGTGAATCAATCTTGAGATTTTCGTCAGCTCTTGAGGCTTGTTGAGACATTCTCGAGCATCGAATGGAAATCGTTTAAGGCGAATTTGTCATCGTCTCACCTACTGGGAAGGCAAAGGGCGCCCTCGAATGGCTACTATTATTAGTTAATTATAAATGCCTTTGGTAGGCCATTATTAAATCACAAGTTCGGAAGTCAGCTTCCATTATGCTGGCCGAAAACTTGCAGCTACTAATTAGTTGGCTCAAAGTGCATTATCTGCAGGGGAAAGAAGGGTAATGCTTTATTAGTAAGCAGCATTTTGGCCACGTGATTCACAAGGCGCCGGGCCTTCATGGCTAATTAAATAGTTCAAAGTGGCAGCAGCCGAAAGAGAAGGTTAATGCGGGGGCGTCGGCATTTTCTGGGGCAACATCAAACGCAGCTGCATTCGCTTTGGAATATGTAAATTTTTGGATTCGGTCGAGAGAGAAACACCTTCCCCCACGCACAGAACGCCGAATATATGTGACATATTTTATGGAAAATATTGAAAATACGTGAGCGCTTATTCCCACCGAAACTAGTTCATGGCAACGGAGTCCGAAATTATTTACGGCAAGGAAAAACCCGTCTCAAGACACACAATAAAATGGCTTGGCTAAAAAACCGAGACAATTAGGCAAATTGGAAAATTGCATGCACCCGAGGAAGGCGACTGCGACGACGGTGTTTCGGACACTTTTTCCATGTTCCGTGCGGTGCTTAATGCCCCGATATGCATCGACAAGGGCGCGAACACGGATGAGCAAATTAAAAGCGAAAAGCGAGTCGAGGGGCGGGTTTCCACACCCCGAAACCGATCCCAGCACGAGCTGCTCCAGCTCAAATGTCACACTTTTTAGGCGGCCCAAAAAATAAATGAAAAACTTGCAAATTAATCAGGCGTCGTGGCAAGTATGCAAAGCTGGATTTTCCTTATTTTAACTATTTTTGTGGCTTGCATAAAATTGCCTGCAAAATTTATGTGGCAAACGTCAAGTAAAACTGGCGCGCCTGCGCGGTTTTTCGGGTTTACAGCTTGGGGTTCTGGGAGTGGCGCCCCGACCGGCTCCGAGGGTCTCCGGGTGTCGCTGAGGCCAAGCGTATCGTTTTGTAAACAATTTTCGTTGTTTTTGGCTTCGGTTTTTGTCCATTTCATTTTCCATTTTTCATTTTGCGGCTTAAAGACCCAAATGCTGACAGCCAAATGGATGGCAAAGGCGAGACCTTGCGCTCACTCGATTCTCGGCTGGAGATATAGTCTGGTGTGTGTACATAGATATTACATAATAACTGCCGCGGCGGCCCTGGCTGGGGCTTGATTGAATTGGAAGTGGAATTGGATTGGAATGGCATGGCTTGGAGTCGAGTCAAGAGTTCACAAATATCGTTTATTAGTTGCGAGTTGCCAGTTGCGAGTTGCGAGAGTTCTCCGCCAGCGGTTCTCCAATTGTTACCCAATTTGTAATTTGAACTTCACAGTCGAATGCCTCAACTGTATCTTTGTATCTGCCTGTAGAGCTGCCTGCCCTTAGCCCTCGCCTCTAATTGAATCCAAAGTTTTCCCATTAGCCCCCTCCGCGGCGGGTGAAATGTAAAACAAAACGCCAAGCTGACAGCGGAAAACGGGGAAAATGTGTCTGTGCCAGAGCGTTTTCCATCCATTCCTTCCGATGCGTGAGTTGCATAAACAAGGGCCAGGGCCTCTTGTTGTCATTGTGGCTGATTGCCCCAACCTGCCTCGCAGTTAGTTGCTTAACGCTTCGACAGTTTTCCCCTTGCATTTTCCGCTTGCGGGTCTTCCCATCAAGTTGACCTCATTCCTCATTCAAAAAAAAAAGAAGACACAAAAAAAAAATAATAAATTGGTAAACAAATTAGTGGAGCAGCCGGGGCTAATGAGAGTATGCAATAATAAATGTCTTACAAATATGATTTGGTTTCTGTCAGCTGTCAGGAATTGTAAGAGAAAGCTCTCGTATGGATTTCACCGACAATTGTCACATTAAAATGGATAAACCACACTTTTAACTGGTAGAATATGGAATTTGTGGCGAATTTAAGCATAAAGTTTGTATTATTTAAATTAATTAATCAATTAATTAGGATAATCCCCTCAAAATAAATGCTTCACATTCTCAAAAATATTATTCATACCTATAATATTTAACCATAATTCAGCATTAATCCTTTAACATTAATAAAGATTACTTCCCTTTTAATAAATTAATTATCATTATTTATTGCTGGTTATAGAGCATTTTTACGTTCACCAACTATATTTAACTGCTTTAATATCGAAAGCGGATATATTAAACAATTATTTACCAAAAATAAATACAAAAGACTTGGCTATAATTACAGTTTATTTTTTATAATTTATTAACTAAGTAAGTACCCTTTCTTTGGGCCACAGAAACGATTTACAGTTTACTGAGAAAGATTCCTTTTAAATATTATTTAAATTTCCCTAAAGAAGAAGCTTAACTATTTGATTTTCTACATTTCCAGTTTTATTTTGTCCCCAAAATCTATTTTCAGTTTATTTAGAAAGGTTCCTATTAAAATTTCCCCAAGAATAAGCCGTGTTTATTTTATTTTTTAGAACTTCAGGCTTGGCCTTTCCATGGCTTGCGTAATTTTCTTCTTGTAAATGTCAAGTGGGCGTGGCATGTGGGTAATAATTCCCTTCTATACGAGTATATGTATAGTCACACTTCCTGGTTGGCTGCCCCGCGATCCACGCATCGCCACACGTTGCTTTATCGAAGTGCAAAGATCAAATAGTAAAGGCGGCCGCTGCGAAACAGCAGCCCAGTTAACTGTCAACCGCTGCCGGCCGTAATTAATTGCCACAACACAACAAGTTGACTGCAACTCGGACTCGGTCCCGGTCTTGGTCTCGGATGCGGAGTACCGACTCCGCCGCGGCTTCAACTCTTTTGCCCCGGACCAAAGGCGGACCGAGGACAGGCGACAGACTACACTTTATGCGGCAGATGTGCTCGTAAAGATTTCCTCATTGTTGAACGTGTGCATAAAAAGCACTTAAGGAATTTTCACCTGGTGACGCTTTCGTTCGGAGGGGGGAATTAAATCTTTACGCAAAGTGTGCCACGCTGGACAGCATAGTTTTCATTTACATTTCCGAAAAAAACAAGATTTTGTCTGAAATGTTCTTAAATAGGTTAATTTTTATGAGGGTTATTAAAACATTTACTAAAGATTTTAATTTTAATGAAATAGAATTTTGAAAAGAGAACAAGGCGATTCCTAAATGCGCATTTTCTAGTAGCTGCATCTGCGATCGAATGCCAGTTGACGATTAGAGAACCGAGTAGTGACAATGAGCAATTAAGTCGCGTATAATGAGCTAATTAGAAATAAAGCACAAAAGACACGAACAATCGTCTGTGATTCTGCGCAAAAAAAAAGAAAATAATAAAGAAGGAAAAACACAAACAAAAAGTGTAAAAAGATTGCCGGCGATTTGCCACTTCAAGTGCACGCAGCAGCTGTGCGAAAAATGCAAAAATCGAGATTAATGTCAGGCTTTTATTTCAATCCCTCCCTTGACCCCCTCTGGGACGTGCCAAAGTCGCGATTTGCGAATGACACGTGTGCGGCGATAGGGGAGGAGAAGCGAAACGCGGCTGAATGCGTTCCGCTTAGCGGCAGCCAGATAGCGATTGGCCAAAAGCAGAGCTTTCAGTGCAACAGGCACGTGAGGCCTGATAACTTGCTTTGCTGCGGAAGTTGGCCTTATGTTTTGTGGCCTTTTTTGTTTGCACTTTTGCATTCAGCCCTGATAACAGCGAGCCAAAAATATTACGAAACACTCGGCTGATAAGCGCTCGAGTTGTTGTTTAACTTGGCTAACAGTTGTGTTGGCCAGCTCATCCTGCTGCTGCCAATTGAACAAAACTTTCTGCGCGTCTGGCTATCTATCTATGCAGGTGCAAATGATGCAATTGTGGTGATTACAAAACCAATGTCAGTGAGAGGGAATGGGAAAAGGGGAAGGAAGAAAGTCATTGGGGAAAAACGGTTTATTTTCAGTAATTTTGGATAATTTTGCCATTGTTTCGTGGAGTTTATCTTATGTATTGCATAGAATATATTTTTACATTACATAGGTATATATAAATAATAACCATAAATAATTTCCTACCTTTTTTGAGTTCATAGTCATGTAGGTATTTTTCCTACCTTTCTCCTTGCTTCCTTTACTCAAATATTAAATTAATTTACCCTAAACATATTTCCCCAAAAACTAAGGTTCATAATTAATTTCAAACTTTAAAATTTCCATAAACAAAGGGCACTTTGGTATAGTTATAGTTCGAGTCCCCACACGATGCAGGGACCAAGGCGTGAAATTTAAATAAATGCACTTGAGCGGCAGCCTCGAGGTTCTTTCTTCGATGTGCCGCCAGGCAAATGACCCCATTAACATTTCCACGCATACGCGTATGCAAGGGGAAAACCTGAAGGGAAACTCTCTTGGGTGCATTCTACCACGTGACTATTTTTAGGTATCTTTTTCCATTTCCCATTTCCCATTTCGGCGGCTTCAACGAGTTTGAATAAATTAACAGGCTGCTGGGTGTGTGTGTGTGTTTGTGAGTTTGTGGTTCGGTCGCAGGTATTTCTTCGCCTTTAATTACATGCAGTTGTCTCGAAATTAAGTGGCTATCTCCCCGTGCGAGGGGCTCTCTAATTAGGCCGCTCGCAGCACCTGAACCTGGCTAAAATATTATGCCTCGACGGAGACAAAGATAAAGCAAAGTAAATACGAGAGCCGAGAGAGAGCCGAGGAGCAGCGTCGTAATCATTGACTGCGGTCAGAATGCTGCTGGAGAATTCCGGGGAAAAGGTGTTGAGCGCCGAAACATGGCCGCAGATACCTGCGCCTTCGTTGGGTATCTATGTGAGTCAAGTGTGCGTGTGCTTGCCTGGGTCAAAGGTCAATGGTACGTCACAAGCCTAGATTATTCCCCGAAAAGGTAGCCAGGTAGACGACGCATCTGCAGACGAGACAATTGAAAAACAAATTGGTAAATATTGGCTTATGGCTCTTCGGAGAGCATTTTTTGATTCATCGGCATAAATCTCCGTCAATGTCTCGCCCCACTTGCGGACCGTTGTTTATATCTGCATTTTGTTCAATTGTCAAGGCGTATCTGCAAGATAAATAGCGGAAGGCATCAAGGCAGTGCCATGTTCGAGCGACGCGCTAACCATTTTTGCCAATAAACAGCCGCAAAATCCACCTCCGTTTTGACCACAAGCCAGCCCACACACACCGATGCGAGTGCGAGTACGAACTGTACTCCCAAATAGCCACAGATACCCTCCGTGTTTGCCTGTATTTACTCGTAGATTTACCCAACCCGAAAAGCAAACATTTCCGCATTCAAATGCATACACAGGAAGAAAGATCTAACTTCGAACTCTAAGGATTTGATTTAATATATCCAATGAAGAATAATTTCAAATATTTTAAGAGATATATGTATCTTAAATCAAAAGTTATAAAACTTAAATTTATATTATAAATTAGTCTAAGTATATTTAGCTTTAATGAAATCTTATAAAAGACACTTATCGTTTTCTGAAACGCTATACGTTCCAAAGGATTAAATAATTGCATAAAAATATATATTTAAATAAGCAAAGGAAGATCACAATTTCTATAAGATTATTATTATTATTATTAGCATAAATATATAAGATAGTATCAAATATTTGTAATATAATATACAAGCCATATTAATAATTCACAAACTAATTTGTTTCTTTTGATAAAAACATTTTGAAATACTTTTTTCCGGGTGCACATAGCCTTCGTATATATATATATTTTCTTATTTTTTTGCCAGCCGGTGTTTGTCAGCTTGTCTCTGTTGATTTCTCATGCATTATGGCTGATCATTTAGTGCTGCTCGTTAGTTTTGACAACTCAACCTTTCGGACCAGACAGCCGCTCAATTACCACGCTTCCTCCGGCACTCTTACCGCCGCATATTCTTTGGCCTGCAAAAATCTCTGACGCTTTGCAGTTGCAAAAGTTTGCTGAATTCAAATTCCTTCACCTGTGGAAATTTATATATTTTCTCTTGGGTTTGCCGGTTGCCAGTTGGAGTTTGTTTTCGTTGTTTATGGCTTATTGGCTACCGTTTGGCCATTGTTGCTGTAACTCCGTTGCATTACTTTCACTTTTTTCGCACGGCAAAGGCGGCAAAGGCGGCAAAGACGGCTGAAAGCCGGCGATTTCTTCTCCCACTTTGCCACTTTGGCGCTGGAATCGGGGAGCAACTTTGCTTTATGCAACAACTTAAACAATCCAACTGCTTTATGGCGGCAATTGTTGCCGCTGCTGCTGCTGCTGCTACGAGTCTTTTCCCGGCGATTTGTGGCTTACAGGTGTTTACGTTTACCGGCACAACAACAGCTGTTGGCAAAAATATAAAAAAAAACTAGCGGGAAAATTTACAATCGCCGGGGTTCCTGCTGCGGCAATTTAAATGCAACATTTGTTGCCACGCTTTATTGAACAGTTAAACAGCCTTTTAACCCACTTTTTTTACTGCTCTCCTTTCGTTGCAGGTGCGTATGCGCGATTATTGCGATGATTAAGTAAGCCCCTAGATGTGTATCGAGTAAGTTTAGAAGTGCAGCGGGTTTGGTAAGTGGAAGGAAATTATGATTTATGATCTTGTGAAGTTATAGAAAACTTTTCCAAGAGATTAATGGTGTAGAATTAAGTAAAATAAGTTTAAAGAGCTTAAAAGATCTCCAAAAGTTGGTTACCACTTCAAAACAACGTAGTCTCTAAGGGTTTGGTTAGGAAATTAACAATTGCTCAGCTCTATTTGATAGAATAATTAATAATAAGCGTGATCCAGGGTATTTTAAACCCTTAATGCCAAAAAAATCAAAATCTCTAGCAACTTCTGTGTTTATTTTGTTTATTGTATATTGCGGCTTTGACTCCCATTCAATTGCATTTGGAATCCGCTAACAATTATGTAGTTGGGCAACGACTGGCGGGTTCACAAGCCTCTGTTGCCAGTTAATTTCTTTGTGAACAAAGGGGAGCTGGAAGAGAGAGATTCCTTAATTAAACTTTAGTTTCCATGAGCCGGCTTTAAGTTATTTGCCAGCAAGTGCCCCATGCCACATGCCGCCGCCTGGCATATCATGGCAAATGGGCAAAAATTTCAAAAGTTTTCAAAGCCGCCCGCCCGCCGTCGCATCTTGGCAATTTTCAAAGACTGCAAATACTTCGACAAGGCAGCGGCAGCTAAAAATCCAAAGCAAAAGCAAAAATCCGAAGGAAAAGCAAGAGCAAAAAGCGGCCAGCGAGAGATAGCAGCGAATGCCAATCATTGTTTGCGTAGCACATCAGCAGCTGGCTGCACAGGCGCAGATACAGATACGGATACAGATACAGCATGAGATACTTTTTATGCGCCGCCACTCGAAAGTGTTAAGCTAGTGTGAAGTCCGAGCTTCACTTGAGATACAAAATCGCCAGAGGCCAGCAAAGCGTTTATCTTTGGGATTTATTTATTTATTTTTAATTTTTGTTGATGCATAAAACTTGAATTTTATTTCCTGGGTGGTAAAAACTAAAAAATAAACTTATGCAAGCTGGAAATAACCGAAAAAGTTTCTAGTTTTCCTTACTTAAAATCTGATTTTTGTACTCTCTCAGTAACTGTTTTAAATTAAAGCTCTCCTTGCCTTTAATGAAGTCGTTTAAATGTATAAATAGTTTGTGTTTTTATACCTCTGGCACATTTAAGGCATTAAGCAACTCGAAACAGTTGCTTCCACTTGGGTCTCTAAGGTCTTTTGTAGTTTTTGATGTTTTTTTTCTGTCTACTGTTTTTTATATTTTGTCTTTTATTTAGCATTTGACTTTGCGTTTTATGCTAATACCGAGACGTGCAAAAATTCGCACTTTCCAACTCGTTTGGCATGCCGAATTCGCATTCCAAAAAGGCGAACTTTTGCATTGTGTGGCTTCGCAGTTTTTTTTCGCAAATTTTATAAGTTTTGCCGGGCAGACAGGCGAATGGCCCAAATATTCAATTAAGGCCAGGCGTGTTTTCACTTTCCGTTTGGCAAGTGGGTCACCCAGACGCAGATGCGTCGGCACAGAAGGCTGAGAAGAATGAAAAAAACACCATCTTTTCGGCATATGGGCAGAGCATGGCCTGGCCTGGCATGGCCCACTTCTTGCTTGGTTGGCCAAAATCATATAAACCATAAATTTGCGGCATCTAATCGCATGGCAAACAAGTTAATTTGCAACTCCGCCAGTCAGCCAGTCAGCCATTCAGCCAACTGGGACAGGCCACACCTGCAACAGGCTGGGGGAGCTGCATGCAACTCGGCTGCAACTTGCAACATGAGTCAGCCGAGGAGGCAGGCACAGCTGCGTAAGTTTCCGGGTTAATGCTAATGCTAATTTAGAGCCGTGCCTCATTGTTCCCATTGTTTGTGTTGTTCTGGCCAGAGAGAGATGCAATTGCCCAGCCGGAGGAGATAGCGGATGCCGAGGCAAAATGTCAAAAGTGAAGCGAAATAATTATAATGCTGGCTCCACATCGGAGTACGAGTACGAGTATGAGCCGCGGACCGCCTTGGCCCGGTTCTCGTTCTCCGCGCAGCAGCATAATTGCATAGCCTCGACATGGGGTGGCCCACATTTGGGGCCACTAACTCGTATCTGTATCTGGCCCGATAATCGTCTGGAAATCGTCATGATGTCCCTATATGCATTTCGGGGCCTTATCAAATGGCTAACTCGAGAATCATTAAGTTTTATGGCTCTAAAAAGCCTTTCGTGAGCTGCCAATCAAATAAGCTACAAAAAAAAGGAGCGCGTGCGGGCTAAATTATGGCATTTAGTGGCCGCAAGGATAATGCAACTGGATCCCGAAAGCATCGCCGCTTCTGATTCGCCGTTTCCTGTCCCGTAATTGCAGCGCCAGAAAGTCCATGTTCGCTGCGAGCCACGAGCTGCGTGTTGGCAGCGAATAAAAGACTGCAGTTACAGTTAACGGCATCTAATAGATACTTTGCCACCTTGGCATTAACAGATGCAGATGTGTGTGCTTGTGGCTGTTGCTGGTGGAAAGTGAGCACTGAAAAAGCCATAAAGCAGCGAGAAATTGAAAAATCCAGAACAGGCTTCAACTGTGGCAGATTGATTTGAATGGCGGCAAGAGAAACGCTGCTGGCTGCAAGATCACTCATACGCCCAGGTGACCATTACCGATGACAAAGCCAGCCCCAGCCCTTGTGCCAAAACCAGAAGTGGAACTCCAACTTTATGTTTCACTTTGTACTTTCACCAAAGCGCGCGCCCCGCTGGGAAATTAATTTCCCAAACACACACCATTAGTCAGGCAGGCACAAGTGCAAGATGCCGGGTTCTGGCCGCCGCCGAGCCAATCGTTTAATTAAAATCTCTATTTGCCGAACTTCTATCGGAGGCCTACAGCCCATGTTTGCCACAGAGCCAGCCAGGCAGCCCCGAGGCGGTGCGATTTCAAGCCATTGTGAAACTCCACGGTGCCGTGGCCAAAATCCGAATGGGAAGCCACCCGCAAATCTTTCACCTGCTACAGCGTCTGGCCACGCCCACTGCTGCTAGCTGCTAGTCTCTGCTGCCCCCGCGCCCGTAAATTACTTGGGCTACAAATTGAGCGCAAACGCATAATTAATTCCAAGTGCCAGCCAGCGCTATGGTGGAGGAAAAATGGGAAAAAATTAAGTTAATGTTTTGAAATCAGCAGGTAGCTCAGCTCGCTGGATGCGGCAAATGGAGACACACACAGAGAGACAGTTGCCGACATAACGGTAATCGTGCGGAGAGGCAGCAACAGTAGCTCTCGGGCGATGGCATGCCCCGAGCTTTTTCAGCCACCAATTTCGATTTTTAACCGCCCCGCAACCGACGAACATCAATCTGGCACTGTAAATGGTTTTTTTCTACTCTCAAAACTCTTGAATGGAAGCCAGTGGAGGGAATTAGGGATGGCAAAGAGATCGAAATGCGGGCTAAATTAAATATCACTCACATTCAGCCCGCACTTGGATCTCTTTGTTATCCCTAATCCCCTCTAATGAGACGAAATACGATTACAAGAAATCTTCTGTAATACTGGGAAAACTCTTAATTATAAATATATAATCGGATAAGAGGTTATGTGTTCACAGCTTCTAAATTTTATTAGATACTTTTTATCGATAGATTTGAGAGCTTTTTATGAAAATATATATTATCGATATGTTTATCGTTTATTGTTTCAATATTTTCAAGAACTTAGACCTAGTGTATCTTTCTCTTTGACTTGATATCATTTAATTATTTATAATTTCCAAGTTAACTCGTTTTTATTTATCGATATAATTTTGATTCTTTCGATATACCATTGATCGGCTTATCATTTAACCGATTTCTCTGCCATATCTTGCAACCCTGCTGCTGAAAATACAGCTTGTCTCCGACGGGATTATCGATTCCGAGGTCTTGACAAGTCAATCGCCCAGCCTCGAGTTGCAGTCGAGTGCTCCATCATCGGCTCTGGACCACTTTGGCAATTAACCGTTAATGCGAATGCGTCTATGGCCCCCAGACACGCTCTCTTGGCCAAAATGTGCGAACAACGCCATCGACTCAACACGAGTGCTATTTGAATTTGAATTTCAATTCGATATTGATGGTGGTGGCAGAGTGCTGGAGTGGTGGAGTCAATGCCGTTGCCGCGAAGTTTCTCGCACCTGCTGCTGCCGAAGCAGCGCGACTGCGCACCGGCGCCATGACTTGCCAGCTTTTGCCAGCTTGTCTGCTCACCTGGCTCCACCTGAACCGCTCCTCCACCACCACCTCCTCCTCTTCTATTTCCAACTCCCAACGAGTTGCGTTTCATAATACTCGTGTACCCATGAAAGCCGAGACGTTGCTTTTTGTTTCACTTTTTCGGTTTTCGGTTGGTTTTTGTTATTTTTTTCTCTTTATTTTTTTGTTACTTTCACTTGGCTGTTTGTCTGGTCTCTGGTCAGATTTCGTGGAGTGCTCGCCCGGCTCGTCGGCGATCAAGAAATCAAATTCAATTTCATTGTTGCACCACCAGTGCTCAATGCTCGGTGCCCCCTTGAAAAAAAAAAAAAATATAATAAAAGGGGGGCGCTTTCGAAAATGGTAAAACAAATTCGATTCGCTGGCGATTGAAATTGTGAAGCATTTAAAATTGTTTTGGGTCACAATTATTATACGAATGCTCCTCTATTCGCTGCACTTTCGTTTTCCGCTTCTATCCGCTGCAATTACGCCGCAATTACAATTACAGTTATGTTTATGTTTTCCATTTTCAGCTGTCTCGACATAGTAACAAAGACAAAAAAAAAACCAAGAAAAAACGAGGGAAAACATGGAAAATCAAAACAGCGAAATTAACCGTTAGCCACGTTACGTACGTGCTACTTAGAAACTCTCAAAAAATGAAACAACAACAAAAGCGAAGCTGATTTTTCCACAGTTTTTTGCCTTTTGGGAAAGTTGTTGTCTGCTGGCTTGGAAAACGAATTATGCGGCAATCGCCTAATTGAGCTTTTATTTCAGCTCACTCATGTATCCTATAGATTGTATCTTGACACAGTCATGTGTGAGTCTCCTCTCGTTTGCATAATGTTCGCGCCGCTCAACTTGAACTAACCCCGAAAGCCACGGGTGGTGCGAGTACCACCCACCGATCAGGCGATTAAAGATCAATCGATGATATGAGATTTATACAAAAAAAAAAATGGGGAGGCTTGTGGCACTAATAAAAATATTAAACTTTATTGAAACCTATATTAGCAAATACTTTAACAGCATTAGGTTTGATTAGGAAAAAGTCTGAGTGTATAATTACTTGGAAACAAATAGTCATCGGAGATCACCGATGCTGGCAAATATGATTCGATTTTACCGAGAAAATGTTTAAATCAAAGCTTTAAAATTTATTGGAGAGCCTTATAATAATCATTTTCTTAGTATACAATATATACTTTTCCCAAAATTTGAAGTTTTATGACACAGATAAATGGTGTATTGACCTTTGGACAAATAAATTACCAATAAATATATATGTTTTTATATTTTCTATTATTTTTCAAAGCTTTGTTTATTCAATTTATATTATAGCAAGGATTTAAGCACTACAAAAGTATCTTAAATAAATTGTTTAAAAAAAAGAAAGCAAAGTTAAACAAAATTGTATTGACATAAAATAAAAATATTATAAAAATGTGATCTATATTTTATTTTCTTAATTATTATCTACTTCTAATGATCTCTTCTGTTATTATTTTCCTAAATTTACCTTTTTTCTTGTTGTGTGCCTGCCACTTGCATCATTTTTATTATTTTCCAACCTGACCAGGCCAGCACAGCCATTGCAAAAGCACAGCGAATTGAATACACTTATGTTAACTGTGTGTGAGTTCGGTTTAAAAAAATTCAGTGATCGGTCTTATATAATGACCCACAAAAACGAAGAAAATACAGTTTCTTTAATGACTTTTCTGGCCGTCGCCGTTGCGCCGTTTGCTGCGGTTTTTTTTTTTATTAAAACTTCGGTGGCATCCGAGATCTAATAAAGCATAACAGAGAGTGTGCCATGCCGCACATTCCCCCTTCCTCCGCTGACAGCTCGAAACTGTTTCGCATTATGCTCGAAAATGGGTTAAGTGGCTTTCAATTTAGACACAGCGAAGGCACTCACACACAAAAAAATGCGAACAATATTCAATTCCATTTGCTGAATGAGTCAAATGGGTCAAAAGCGGGGCAGAAGGGGGAGTAGTGCCCGTGCCCCGCCCATGTGAACCACCACACTTCCGGCACCCGATATAAATCCAAAAAGAAAAAGCATATATCGCCATTGAGTCAGCGGGTGCGATGTGCGATCCCCACTGGATTTCCATTTCCACTTCGATTTTGATTACGATCTCCATGCCCAAGTCCAAGTCGAAGCGCAGTTGCATGATCGGGACATGGCGCATTACGTAAATCCAGATATTGCCATTTATACTCGCACTCTTAGCATTTCCAAAGGTACTAGCACGGAGCGTGTAAATAAAAACAAAGCCAGAGACAGACGGCTGGCGAATGTTCCGTTTTCGTAACGCGTCAAATGACAATGGCAGAATTTATTATCGTTCAGCGCTCCGCAGCTGACTCAGCCCCAGAGAGCGACTGGTGACTGTCCGATGGGATATATACGGGTATGGGTATGGGTATGGTTATATTGCAGTGCATATTTCCCCATATCGACGGCGGCAGGCAGGGTGTCAAAAATGCCAGGCGCTAAGCGGCTTTCAATGCACAAAATGCAACAATGGCCGCCTGCCTAATCCACAGACAATTAACCCAAATGCGAGTCTCACTCAGCTTGGTCGGCACGTGGGCAAACTCTCGCGTATTCTTGCGAAAATTACAGCAGCCGGAGACAGGGATCACACTGGGAATTAAGCGGGTCATTTGTGCAACAAAAAAAGCTATCAAAAATTAAGTAAGAACAAGATCTAACTAATAAAATATTGATTTAATTTTTTAGAGAATTTTTAAGCACTTTTAAAGCCATAAAACCCTGTAGCATTCTTCAACTCCTTGTAAAATCTCTGCTGATTATCACCTCTCTATGTTTAGTATGTTATTTCCATTTTATGTAAGCCACTAAAGCCTGGTTTATTTAAATGGAAAGCCATTAAGAGAGACTTAAAACAATTTGCAGTGCAGCGGCGGTGATCATTGCACAAGACGACGGCAGCTGGCAGCAACCGTCGACCGTCGACTGGCATTTTGAAAGTCTTTGACTGGCTTGCAGTTCCCCGAGCTCGCTGGCTCGGCTCGAGTTAAAATTGCCTCGGCCCAAGGTAATGGGCAATTAGCTGCAGTAACCTTCTGGGCCGCATTGGGTTAGTCAAACAAATGAGGCGAGCGGAAAAACAAACTGCGGACTCCGGACTGGGACTCGGACTCCGATTTGCTGGCCGGTCAATGAGCCACTCTCAGATACAGATAGATGTGCAGATACAGTTACAGATGCCATCGGGCAGATAGCCTTTAATTGGGTTTAACTGGCTGTCAATGGCGATGGCCGGCCAGCGGGGGGTTGGTTACCGAACAGGGTTGCAACAGGGATCAGGGGTGGCATGATCGCAGGGGCAGAGAGGGATCTAAGTTATGGTTAAGAGTCAGCAGGGGTGCTCCTGTACTCATAAATTAGCCAAAGTGTAAGTCAAGGCTTACAAATTGGTTGTGTTTGTATAGATTTCCATAAATTATTTATTCTTTTAAGGTAACAAATAAATGGGAACCTTATAGAGAGTAACATTGATTACAAATAAGATGTAGCTTTCTTTTAAATCGATTTTAAACATGTTTATCTGGCTTACACTAAAGTTTATTTGTTCACATAAAATTGAACCTCGATTTTAAACATATTGAAGCACTTGGCAATCAACTCGCCTGTCTAATTGCTATGTATGACAATATTTGCACAGCTCTTCTTCGGCTCTAAGCAAATATTTATCTAGCAGTCAATCGATATGCCATAATTAGCCCCACTTCCGACACATTTTTGAGTGCCCGAATGAGGGTTCGATTTGAATTCGGAATTTGCAAAAAGTTGAGCTCATTTCGAGCGAATTTCGCATGCCACTCAGGTTTCCGGCACGCGTTACCGCATTTCCAAGTGATCGCAGGAGAGGAATCGGTATCGGGGCTCGCCACGTTTGCCTGATAAACATAATGACGATGTGGCGAAGTGACAAATTTCGGCGCATGCGCCACCGATACAGATACACAAACGGAGATATCGATACGGATACGAGGCGTGTGTATCTGGCAGATACAAGGTCCGCACGGCCCTCGTTCGATCACTGTTTACCCCCGTTGTTTTGCTGTCCCGCCCCTGCGGTCGTTGCTTATCAACTGTCGCTTATCAGACTCTCCGTCTGCGTCCGTAATCGCACTCCGGCGGTATTCCCAGGCTGCATTTTGGGCGGCGGACGCGGTTTTGCCCACTTTTCCGAGGTGCCGCAGATAAGGGCGGCTATCAGCGGTTGGTCAGCACAGCCTAATCGGCGGAAACTCTCTGGCCAAATATTTTGGTTTCGCCTCGAATCGAAAAATGGGGTTTTGAGCCTCCAGACCGCCGCTTAATCTCCGTTTCGGGGCGAGTGACAAACAAGTTTGCACTTTCACTTGAGAGCGGCAGCGGCAGACCCGATAACCCAGAACTGGTTGTGGCGAATTGTGTGCCGCTGTTGTGGTCGCTAAGGTTCCTCCAGCAGTTCGTCAGACCGCTGAGCAAACATCTTGTTCCATGGAATTTTAGTTGGAGCCCTGATAAGCGGAGACCTTACTCAATACGGGGAATTGGGGTCAAGCAACCCGCAGGCCGTCCTGAAGAGGCAAGTGATACATGCCAGTACATATCTGTTTCAGAAAGCTGAAAAATGTATCTTTTTGGAGGCATCTGTGTTTTTTCGTGGATTTATATTATTAGAGTTTTCTTTAAAAAAGGTATACATATTGTTTTATGTTACATTAACCTTTGAATCCAAATGAACTGTATGTTTCATAATGTAATGTATTTTATTTTAAGCAGCAGCCATTTTTGTAAGGGAATTAATTATATTAAATTAATATTTACATTTGCAATATCATAAATCATAAAAATACTATATATTATAGATTGATTTGTTTAGAGATTTGTTTTTCTGCTTAGGTCTCCCATACAAAATCTTTAATCAAAGACTTTGAAAGTAAACAATTTTTTGAAAAGGTTTTCTGCGTTTCTAAAGCACTTTTTCTGGAAAAAATAATACAAAATACTACTTAAATCTTTATGCTTTGATTATAATATATATAATTACATAGAAATACACGGAAATAAATGTAAATAAATATTAATAAACATAAATAAACACCTTAATAATTATAATAAATGTTAATAAATATTAAATAATATAAATACGTACAAATAAAAATAAAAAACTATAAAATAATATAGTTAAATGTTAATAAATATAAAGGGAAATATAAAGAAATACCAATAAACCTAATAAACTTAAAATAAATACAAAATATACAAATAACTACATAAAAACAAGGATATTAAACACTTTCTAAGACATCTTTAGGTAGAAATATTGGGGTTACCTAAACCATGGTTAGGGCAATAGCCCTGCCCTTGCTCCGCCCCCTTCGGCCAGCCCTCCCCCCTACTATACACCTCCCCCTGTGAGCTGTGAACTAGATGTGCAAGTGCTTCATCAAGTTTTAGTGTGTCCGCCATAAACACTGCATAAAGATGATGGCATTAAGTTCTAAACCCAGCAGAAATACCCGCCAGAAATCCCCGACGAAGTGTAAAAATCCCAGCGTGAGCCCGGCTCACAGAGCAAACATAGCAAACAGTAAAAAACTGTAAAAAACACAGCCAGAATCAGCGGAAAGCAGAGAAAGAAGCTAAACTGAGCTGAAGCTGGGCGCTTTCGTCATTGCGGCGTCATAAACAAGATAGATGCTTCTCTTAAGTCAGAGTTAATTGCTCTTAAATCAAAGTTAACGACGCGATCGGAAAGAGCAGGACCAAACACACACACACACACACTCACAGGTGTGACGATCTTCAGTTATATAAAGCAAGTTTTTGCGGAAAAGCTCAAAGATATCACTTGTATCTTTGAGTTACGTAAATGAGTTACTTTAGTGCGGGGGAGAGAGAGCTCGAGAGCTCCCTCGATGGCTGAGCCGAGTGAAAGAGAGCGGCGGCGCACTGAGAGATACCGAGTGCAGCGCAGAGATTGAGGTACATAAACAAAACGGCAAAGCATGCGAAAAGCCAGCACAAAGCGGAGAAACAAAAACAAACGTCGTGAGAAACCGGAAAATTCGCCCAATGCCAAATGTGTGAGTGAGCGCAGGCGCGAGAGAGAGGCCGCCGCGCCAGCCGAAGCCGAACGAGGCCGGCCGAGTGCAAGAGCCGAGCGGCGACGAACCAAGCCGAGGCTAGCCGAACCGAAGCCGCCCGAAGCCCGGCGGCCGCGGCGAGCGCAGCACAGAATCATTCTTGAAAGCGCGCGCGAACCTTTCGCACCATCACACCGCAGCCTGAGATACGAAAATTCGCAAAGCAAATACCGACAATCCGCCAGATTTTCCGACACTCCGCAAAACACAAAACTCCGAGGGGAAAACCACTCGCAAAGCGAAAAGCAGACCGGAAAAGCCCTGGAAGCCGAAAAGTGCAAGTGAAGTCGTTCGAAGCCAGGGGCGCGTGTGAGCGTGAAGTTGAAGTCGCAGAGTCGCAGAGCCGCAAAGTTTCGACCGGAGAGCGGATAAAAACAAATTGGGAACGAGGCCTACTAGCCCAAATTCAAATTTCAGCCAGTTGGCCGACAAAAGATCAAGCGAAAATTTGAATAATTAAAAATAAACACGCGCGCCGCGTCAGAGAGTGTGTGCGAGTGCGAGAGTGCGTGAGCGTGAGAGTGCGTGTGCCTGTGAATGCGCGGCGTATCCGTCAGATACGCGGCCGCCGCTGACGCATTTGCCAGACTACCGTTATAGTCGCCGCCGCCGCCGCTGCCGGCCGGCTTTTTGTGCCCAATTAACGCACATTCAACAAATAGCAACCAAGCTGAAAGCCCAGCTGAAACCAATCCCAACTCACAGCGAAAATTTGTGCAACTAAATACTCGTGCAAGAGAAGTGTAACAGCGCATAGCGGCTAAAGGTTTATAAATAACTAAAACAATATACTCGTACAGAGGGAAATAAATAAAACAAAATAACTGAATGCAGATGTTTGGCATAATAAGTGTCACAATCAATTGCTGAGCGGGACGAGATCTTGAAAATAAGCGAAAAGGTGATTGCATAAGGGAATATCTATAAGGCGTAGTGCCCGCCGTTGCTGTTACCAAGTGACCTCATTCAAGGTTGCCCTGCCGCAGCGCAGCAGTATCAAAACAATATCTTACGGATGCAGTTTACTTGGTTTCTCAATTAGCGCCCACGCGCCCCGGAAAGTTTTTTGTTTTCTGTGTTCTGTTTTCTTTTTTGCATACTCACCTGGTGCCTGTACGTGTAAGGAAAGCTTACGAAAGCGGCTGTGGTCTGTAATTAACCTTGAATCGCCACTACCCTGTGAACTATAATTTAATTGGGTTTCGCTTCTCGGAAATCATTATTTGTTCGCCTTTTTATCGAATTAGATTTTCCGGGAAACTTGCCACCGAATAGATAGATTATTTAGAAACACCCGCCTTGCGTGACAGATGCAACAATGTTAGATGCAGATACCGAAAGGAATATGTGTGTACTTCCATTTTGCCATTTGCTCAATTAGGAATCGCTTTAAAGTGCCCACACTGGGTCATTAAGTTTTTAATGGGATGCTCAATAAAGTTGTACACAAACAATTAAAGCGAGTGACTCACCACAAAAAATACAAAAACAGTGCGATAAGAGACCCTGACTAACCAATGTCTCCTCTCGTCTCCGTCTCCCTTTCTCCCTTGCAGGAGCCCATTGAGCTGAAGAAGCGCCTGGAGGAAGTGCGTCTGCTGGAATCGCGACGCTCCGCCCGTTTGGCCGACCAGGATCGCGACACGGACTTCGCCAGACTCGCCGACATGAGTGGCGACCGCCGCCGAACCACCACACACAGTATTGAGGTGCCACCGCCGCTGACGCCGCAGCACAAGTGAGTATCTTTCAGATTTATTTTCTTAAAGAAACGTTCTTGTTATTTTTACCTCAAGTAATAAACCTTAAAGCTCCAAAAGATATCATTAATTTTTAAGGAGCTTTCAAACTGGAATTTCGCTGAGAAAATTGTGTATCTTTTTCATAACCTACCAGACTTAATAATTTCTTATTTCCCCAACAACATTTGCCGGTTGTACCAGTTTTTATTCGCTTTTTATTCGTTCTCTGTTTTCGACTTTTGCTGGCTTTTTGCATAAATATGCAACGATTGGCGTCTGTGGAGACTGGGCCATATCAATAATTTATAAGTGGCGACAAATTAGCGGAACCGGCCAGCAAGTCACGGACATCGTCCGATCCATGTATAATATCTATAATAAAATTGTGTCTCCGTCTTGTCGCCCGGCTGCGCCCTTAGCCGGCCACGCCCCAGCTGTTTAGCATAGACGCCGCCGCCGTCGCCGCTGTAACTGCACTTACATACAGAGTTCCCACCAAATTCACCCCCCTTTAAGAACGGCTCTGCCTGTGCTTTGCTTTCACAGAGCTCTGCCGGACGACAACTGATTGCAAAATAATTCAAATTTTCAATTACTACCCGCTCAGACGTCGCGACGACTACGTCGAACTTAAAGTTGGCGGAGACGACGACAACCACGACGACGACAACGACGGCAAAAAATACAAAATACGAAATACTAACATTTGATTACGAAGGCAAACAGTCGCGCCGGGTGTCATAGTCTAAGTGAATGCTCTTATCAGATAGGGATAGGGGGAGCTTTTAGTTTCACCAGAGACAGCAAGGGATTTTTTGGATTTAAAGCTTGTCTGAAGAATAAATAATTTATAAAGTAAATCCATTTCACTTTAATTGAGGTGTTAATAAACTTTACACAATAAAGTGGGACCAAGTATAGAAATTAAGGCAGGAATTGGGGAAATTTCGGTCTAAATTAGGTTGTCTGATTATATTTTGATTAAATGCAAGTAAAATCAGTGTCAGGGAACATTCCAATATGTATATTTATTTGCCACCTAGATCTACTTATCACATTCATGTATGTATATCTCGTAATCTCCCGCATAGAGCATTCAATTTCCGACTTCCAATTGAAGCGATTGTCACACACTCGCCGCTGATGGTTGCGTATTCCATTTCAATTTCAATTGATAAGCCTCGCGCGCCGCAGTCGAAACTATTAGTCAAGTGTGCAAAAAGCAGCAGCAGCGGCTGGCAGCGCTGAATGCCGGCCACGTTCTCAATTGATAATAAAAATAATAACAATAATAATCAAAATAAAGAAAGCAAAAAAACAGAGGAGAAGCGAAGCGAGTGAGAGAGCTAGCGCGCTGAACTGAAAGCTGAAAACAAAAAGCGCAGGCAGGCGGCAAAAAAATGGCGCGTCATGTCCAGCCATATGGCTGATAAGGGGGGTGAAGAGTGCCAAAGGGGGGGCTATGGTGGTGGGTGGCAGTGGTGGGGGCTGGGAACAAGGGGATTGGCTTTAGAGGGGCTTTTCAATTGCGTCGCAAATGCCAGCGGCAACCATCCAAAGTCGAAACTAAAAACAGCTGGAAAAACTAAAACTAAGGCGGCCAATGTTGCTGATGTGCATTGCTGCTGCTGCAGTTGCTGTTGCTGCTCATGGTGTTGCTGATGTTGCTGATGTTGCTCATGGTGTTGCTGTTGCATCTATTGCTGATATAGTTGCTCTTGTTGCTGTTGAAGTTATGTCTGCGATTGTTGCAGTTACTGTTGCTTATGTTGCATGCACTGTTGTGGATGTTGTTACTATTTTTGCTGTTGCATTTGTTGCTGTTGAAACTGTTGCTGATATTAATGCATTTCCTCAGATTTCTATTGCTGCTGATATTCCACTTATTGCTGGTGCATCTCTTATTTTGACTGTTGTCTATGTTGCTGATGGCACCGTTGCTCATATCCTTCCTGTTGCTAGTTTAATTTCTTTCTTATATTATTCCTGATGGAATTATGTGAATACTGTGAGTGTTGGAGTTTACAATGTTTTTGTTGCTGCTGTTTATGTCTATTTTGGAGCTCTTGCTAATGATGCTGCAGTGCTAGTTACTAGTAATGTTGCTCCTGAAGTTGCTCCTATTTTTCCTGTGTAGATTCTGCGGATACTACGCTTCCTCCTGTTGGCGATGGAAAAAAGAGCAACTGCAATGCGCCAACAGAGACGCAAAGTCAACATCAACGACGAATGCTCGCCTCGCTCCATTCCGTTGTTGTCTGTAATAAAATTCAAATAAAATTCAATTGAGTTCAGCGCGCGAGTCGCTGCTGTGCCAGTTTAATTTAATTAATTACAATGGCGGGGAGAGTGCGAGATGTTGTGGCATGTGGCATGTGGCAGGGGACACCCTGTGTGTGTTTAGCCGAAACAGCATAAAAAACTATAAGCTAAAGCCAAAACAATAGCCACAACTAAAGCAAAAACTAAAGCTAAAACTCAAGTTAAAAGTAAAAAACGAAACTAAAACTCAAACTGAAACTGAAACCGAATAGTGCCGGCTTTGCCGGGGTTTTTGCCGCTATGCCGCTATTTCGGTTTATCATTTGCCGCCCGCCCGGTGCCCCCCTCCGGTTTTCAGCTGTTATTGTTTCGAATCCGCGCGAATGCGAATGCGAACGCGGAAGTATTTTTTCCACACTCACAGATACTCGTCCAGAGACACAGATACGCAAATAAGCTGTAAGCACAAAGCTCTCCGGCGGGAGGGGTGTGTGTGTGTGTGTGTATCGTCGCCATATTCTTTACGGGGTTTTGATAGAGCGAGAGGCGGCGAGTCACCCAGACACACACGTGTGCAATGATAACAACTCGCTCACCTTGCGCGCAACACGCGCTTCTCGCGTAATGCGACGTAATACCAGCCCCCGCCCCAGCCCCCTAATCTAGTGTGTGTATATGTGTGTGTGTGTGTGTGTGCTCTCCTCGGCATTCTTCTGCCTTTAATGCGTCTCTTTTTATTATTATTAATTTACATAGTTTAGCAACCACTCACTCCCCTCCTGCCCCCGCTGGCTCTGATAGTTTGAGTAAACACAACTTTATTTTTCTCGAGCAGAGCGCTTTTATTTCTTTCATTTCCCGTATTTGTTAATTCGCCGGGTAAACAAATCAGGGCTTAAATAATATTTACCATTCCGTCACAGGGAAGGGAGCTTGAAATAATATGAAGTAATAGTTCTTTGATTGATTCTTTAAAATAAAAAGTTACAAAAATTAACTCTTTGTTCCCTGAACTTTCATTTAAATTCAATTAACAAAAATGTTTAATTAATTATTAAATATTTATATTTCTATAACTTAATTAAGTGCTGAAAAATAAATACAAATAAAAAGTCTGAGAGAAAACCCGAGAAAACCCCACTTTTTACAATATAACAAGCCCCGGCCTTCTTGGAAAATTGTACACCTTTGATTCTCGAGTATCCTTGACTCATCACAACCTTCCATTACCTGTCCCTTTATGGCACTCCAATTGCAGTTGACAGAGAAAGAACCCATAATGATACATCAGAAAAAATAGAAATAATAGGAAATAATAGGAAATGGGAATAAAAAAAGGGAATCAGAAGCAGAAGCAGAAAGCGAAAAAAATGGCAGCGAATTAAAAGCAAAAAAAAAGTGGTAATAAATATAATAAGCGCGTAATTATCGCGTAAATGTCAATTTACGCGGCGAATGCGTTGCGTCAGTGCTAATTTTTAACGCTCGACTGATCCCCAGGCCCCCTACTACCTCCCTACTTGCCCCCCTCTGGTGTCGTTCCCCTAATGAAAGCGTGTAAGCGTCAATTGGCCAGGTTACTCAGTTATAGTTGCTGCTGCCGCTACTGTTGCTGTTGTAATTGCAATGATTAACAACAGCAACCGCCGCTGCTGCCGCCGCCGCCCTCCCACCCAGCCAGCCAGCTGCTGCCAGTTTATTGCAAAAACAAACAATATGGGAAAATTGCAGTGAGCAAAGAAAAGCAAAAGAACAAAACACACACACATACGCGTGGGGCCCCCCAACAATAACAGCAATAATAAAAATAATTTACAAACAAGTTTACCGTTGCAAAAAAAATGAAAAGAAATCAACAAAAAATACACAACAAATTCAGAACAACAATATCAGACTGTAAATAATTATTCAACAAGTTTTTACACACAGCGAGGCCATGGGAAATGGTCGGAAAAATAACTGAGAAAATTGTCAACATTTTAATTAATTAATTAAGCTTCGAAAGGAACTACTTCTAAGAAATCAAAGAAGATAATAGCCTTAAACCTTGGCTTATGCATTAGTCATAAGAATCGATTTGTGGCTTATTTTCCAAAACGATTTCCAATGCAAATTGGCCGAGCGGCATTGGCTACCCTTTGAGCAGATAATTCCAATGACGATGGGCATAAACAACAATTCTTTTCGGGTGACGTCAAGAAATTAGCAATAACAAAAGGGGAAAGCTCACGACAGTATACAAAAAATTACAAAACAAAAACAAGGAGGGAGGGAGGGAGTAAGGAAAATAAAGGGAGGTGACTTGGAAAAAAGCTAAATTCAAATCCAAGTTGGCTTCTGGCAGCGGCAATTAGCCGAGACTTGAAAAATATTTGCCAGTTTGCTTTTTGCTTTCTGTTTAGCTTTGTTTTCTGCTGCTGCTGCCGCTTCTGGCAAGACTATGTACAAATATTATTATGAGCGACTGTTTGTCTTGCCCTCAAAAATACGCGGAGAACAGCTCGCAAAAAAAAGAAGAGGAAAAACGAGCGAAAAAAATAATACTTAATTTCAGTACAATAAAAAGTCAAGTCGAGCGCAAAAGTGGGTCAAAATTATTATTGAAGCAGAACAAAAACAAAGCCAGCGGCAAGGCAACGATAATGGCAAAGCAGCAACAACAACAGCCAGAGAGGGGTGGTAGAGGGGGGTAGAGGGGGGCTACCATGGGGGGGAGAGGGAAAAATTTATAATAATTTTCTAAGCGACGGCCCCTCGACGGCAAATTATTGAAATGCATTCGCAGTTCGCATTTTGTAGCTCGCATTTTGCATTTTGCATTTTGCATTCACCCGGCCCCGGCCAGGAGGAGAGAGCGAGAGACACTCCAATAGCAGGGAGCATATAACCTATATAGTGTGCCCCTTAAAACCATTCCCGCCCCCCGGCAGCTCCCTGGTCCCGGAAGATCCCCTCCTCGCCAGCTAAACGTATCCATTGCCTCGCCACCGACGCCACCGCCACCGCCGCCGCTGTTCCAATGAACGTAAACACAATTTCCCAATGTTCTGCACGAATAGTTTGTTTGATCGTAAAATTTTATTTCTGCATTCAAATCGCAGCGAAAAAGAACGCGAAAAAAAGCGAACGAAAATGCCATTGCAGTTTTGTTTTGTGTGTTTCCTCTTTGGGCCTGACTTTGCTTATGATTTGGCCAAGAATGAGTTTCGTGCCAAGGAGGAATCCGAATCGATGCGGTTTGGCGGAAGGGTCATGAGTTCTCCCTGGCTTCTTCCAAAGTGTTGAGGGAACTGGGACCCTCTCCTGTGGTCAGAATGGGGAGCTTGCATAGATTACCAAGCCAAATAATGGGAATATCATTCCACATTCATACATATTTACTGGCCAGCATTTAAAATGAATACCCAAAATGCATTAATAGCCGAATTTTCATCCCACTTTGGCGGAGGAAAATCCCAAGCGAATGTGTTGACGTTGATGGGCGAAACAATCTGTTGAAAGGCACTTCGAAATGGGGGCCAATGGGATGCAGTCCGAGTGTGTAGCCCAGTTTTTGTCAGCTAGTAAATTTTTAGTGGCTCCGGCTACTGTGTCCACAGCTAGCAAATAGATTTACTGATCAACAGTTGTTCATAAATTAAAGTTTGCCTTCGCTAGGCGATTCCTGTGCCGATTTTTTCGAATCACAGGCCATAAAACTTAACGTGCGCACTTATGACCGGGCCAAAAGGAGGCCAGAGGAAGGGGGCGTGGCCGCAGATCACAAAACAGAGACTACAGGCTATAAGCAGAGAGCCAAAGAGTGGGGTATATGGTATATTTATAAAAATAAGTAAATCTCTTTTTTATGGGGAGCTTAAAGTCCTTAATGGAAAATATTTTTTTATAGCTTAGATATTTATTTAAAAACCTTTTTTAATGTCTCAATTTTTCACTCTTCTATAAATTTCTCTCAGTGCTTTGACTGGAGTACAAAGTTTCGAGTGCTGCACGCAACATTTGCACTGCGGCCAAAACGCAAAATTTCGAGGAACCAGAAATGTGTGCAAAATTAGATTGAATTGTTTCTCTTTCTGTGGCAATTGCAGGCCAAAATGGGGCGGCTTTTGGGGCAGGGGCAGGGGCAGGGGCATAATGACCGACCTGGTCTAGGCAATTTGATTGAGTTGTTTCCAATTGAAATGGCAAAAACGCTGCGGGTGTTGGCACTGATGTCTGACAGCAAATGACTGCGAAGGCACTCTCCGGTCTCCGGTCCGAGACAAAAAGTCATTTGGCCAAGTCAAGTCAAAAAGGCTGGCCAAAACCGCAGCGCAGCTCTGTAATTTGCAGTTACAGTTACAGATTTCTAGCCTGCCAGCTAGCCGGGCCAAGCTAGAGACTCGGCCAGGCAGTGATTTGGCTTATTTTGCCCGCCTGCGGTTGCCGGAATGCCAATTGCCAGGCAGTTCCTTCAACTTCTACTTCAACTTCAACTTCAACAGCAACTCCAACTCTGAGCTCTCGGGGCTGTGTCAATTAGAGTCCGACTCGGCTAGAAGTTGTATCCTGGGCCCTCCGGCTCTGTCATTCCTTGGTGCTGGTGACCCACAAGATTCCTTCAAATTGTCGTGTCACGTTGGCTGGGATTTCCGCGAATTTTTTGAATTTGAATGGCAAAGCCCACCACCACGCCTTCACCTTGACTCGAACTAAGGCAATCAAGTGCAGGGTTAAATGCAGTTTTCATTGGGTTTTCCCATCGCTTTTCCTCTTTCTGGGGGATAATTGAGGTGCCCGGCGTTTTTCGCTTGTTTTGCGTCGCGATTTGTTAATTGAATTAAATGCTGGCCAGGCCAGAGAGCGGGTCATCAAAATGCAGGAGGCGATGGCTGTCGTCGCCATTTGATGGGGGCATGGGGACACATCTCACACTCACCCGAGTGTGTGTGTGCGAGTGTTGCGAGTGTGCAACCCATTTAGCCAAAGTGCACAGTGACCAGCAGCTAACTGTAAAAGCAAACGCACGTACACGGCTCCGACTGGGCCAAAATGCATGGCCGAAAGGGGAGAGCGTGTCCCGCATGGTGGGCCAATAACGAAGATCTTAATTGAAATTGACTTGGTTAATTGATAAGCTTTAGTCGGAGAGCATTTAACAAGAGGATGGAGTTTTAGTTTTAACATTAAGTTTAGTTTGGAATGTAAGGAACTTTATTATAAAGGTAATTATAAGAAAAAGGTATAGTAACTAAGTTTAGCTTCGTAAAAGATATATTTTCTTGTCTTAATTGCCTTCCTCTGTGAAGTGCAGCCCACAGTGGGTAATTCCCATGGTCTTTGTGGCTGATTCGGTCGGTCAAGTACCGCTAAATTGTTGCTGCCAATTGAGGCAGCAACAACTGCGGTAAAAGTAGTAGCAACAGCAACAGCAGCAACGCTTCCTGACGCTCGCCGCTCTGCATGCTAAGCAGCTGGAGGCGATGCCGGTGACACATGAGCGGCAAAGAGAGCTGGAAAAGCGACGTCCCACATACCGAGTGGTGGTGGCGTCGGCAGGTGTGTCTATTCCCCTCCTGTCTGGGCCACTGCTCTGTCCCTGGCCGTGTGACAACTGCCAGCTTGTTACGCCCTTTCGACTGTCACACGCTTATTGCTCTTGTCACTGACTGCTGCTAGTTGGCAGTGGCTGTTGCCTGTTGGTAGTTGCTGGTTGCTGCTTGTTGCCGGCTTTTTTGAGTGGGACGAATGGCGGAAATCCTCTGTGTCACGTGTACGTGTACAGGCAACTTTTCAAATTGAATTTCGCCGATTTATCAATTTCCAAATAAATAAAAAAAAAGCACACACACACAAACAATAGAAAGTGGAAATGGCAATGGCAGTGGCAGTGGAAATCGAATGCCAGCCGCCCGGCTAATGACATTTTCGGCCCAGTACAGTAGGTGCCCCCCCAAAGGCAAGGTGCAAGGCTCCGACCAGAGGCCTGGGGGAAAACTCACTTTGAAGCCTCGAGCCTTCCGCGCTTTCAAGCGAAGCCGCGAGGAAAAGCCGCTCATGTCCGCGCATTTCTAATAAGCCCACGGGGCACACCTCAGCGCTACTCAGCTCCGTTCAGTTCGGTTCAGCTCGTCTCAGCCAGCCGCTCTCAAGTTCAAGTTGAGGCCTCCTGTCGCCGCCAGTGCAAGAGGGAAAAGAGGGAAAGAAAATGGTGAAAAAAGCCAACGACAAATGGCTGGAACAGAATCGACATTGGCGCGGAATTAATACGATTTTTATTCATGACTCTGGCACAGGAAAAAAGAGGGAACTTTTAAGTTTAAAAGAGAAATCTATTATTGAAATAAATATCTGTAATCTTTAAGCTGAAATAATCCTTGGAAAAGCTAAAGAAAATATCTAAAAAGTACAATTTTAAAGCTTAAAGATGTTGTTTTTATTTTAAACCCAGTCCTTAATTTTTTCCTGTGCATCAAGGTGGTGTGAGTTGGCCAGGGCAGGGATCTGGGGCCCATGGGGCGATGGCAATAGCGATGGCGATGGCGATAGCCAATCTGCTACGGCCGCCGGCTGGCTTCCGTTGCCGGAATGTGGTGACAATGTCTTCTTGGGCTTTTCTCTGCCTCTACCTTTTCGGCCAGGGCTTTGGCTTTGGGTTTGGGCTTGGGTTTTCCCTCCGGTTTCTTTTTTCTATTTTTTGTTTTTTGTTTTTTGCTGGCACAGACAATTGCATTGTTGTTGCTGTCGACAGTCGGCTCCTTGGCCTCCTTGGCCGTTGTCGCAATGCTAGTAATTTGTGCAAATGAGCCTCTAAAAAGGCGTGGAGCCTTTCGGATTTGCTCGGAGTCCGAAATAGACAAAAAAAAAAGAGGAAAAAAGAATGCTTAAAGCGCCATTCGGCTATGTAAACGATGTGGGTTCACCGCCGAAAATGAACAAGAAAGGAAAGGCTGTTAAATGTTTTTCCCTCCATTTTCCATTTTCCAGTGCTTCGTTTTCAGATTTTTGCCATTGCTCAGATGTCTGTCCTGTCCGTTTGCTAGTTAAATTAAATGATAATACCGTTGGCTTTAAATGTTAATTGAGTTGCCGACAACAGGGCGTATGATTGCCGGTCTAGTCAGTCTTTGAAAACGGCTGAAATCGAGCCCATTTAGACCATTATTTCAGGCCCCATTCAGCAAACGAAAGGGAGCACGTGCTCCGCCCAGCACAAATAGCAAAAAAGCACAAAAAAAGCGCCGAATAAATAATAGCAGCCAAAAGAAACCATAAAAAACAAGGCAACAACAGCGGCGGCAGCATAACTATTTACTACGCCTACTCTGACGTTTCGTTATCTGTGAGCAAAAAACAAAAAAACACGCAGAAAAAAGAGAAAAAAAATTAGCAGAGGCTAAAAATCAAAATAAACCAAAAGTAAACATTCCACAGACACACGCATGCGGGCCATAAATGGGGTGATAAAGGCGGAGAGCAAGGCGGAGAGCCAGAAACACGCCTGCGCCATTGAATTAACACCCCCTCGAGAGGGGGCCACACATTTTACTGTTACGCATGTTTTCGATTTTATGCCGTATTTCACCTGCAAAAAACAAAAAAATAACGTCGGCATTCGGCATTCGTCGGTGTCTGTTTACCTCTTTAATGGCGCGCCACTGCCTGGCTTCGGGGCCACCACATCCCCAGAAAGTCAGGCTTTTATTTGCTCAACTCAACTTTATTGTTACCTTTTCTTTTTTGCCCGCGAAAGAGGGGAGAGCCAGAAGATTGAAAAGAAAACAAGAGAAAAAATAAATGTGTGTCAGCTACGAGCAAAAAATGAAACCTCCAAATTAACAGGGACAACAACAAGAAAGAGGTCGCCTTGTTTAAATAAAAAATAAACAAATAAAAACGACGGCCACAAAAGGCACACTCTGCGGATACGGATACGGATGCGGATGAGAAGCAACTCTCTCACAGATTGACTCACCTCACGCACAACTAGCCAACAACATCACCTTGGCCAACAACAAGCCCAGGCTACCTCTTGGCCTGGCCAAAAATAAAACCAAAATAAGAGACGTCACCTCTAAATACATGAACATATTTCAGAGAAAAAGGCAGCCGAAAAAAAAACAAATCATAAAAAACGAAAACAAATGTAGACAGAAAATATTGAATAATAAAAAGTGCGTACGACTCTGTGAGTGTGTCTGTGTGGAGATTTTTGTTTTGATTTTCGGTATGCCAAATATATTGCGCATACGCACCGTGGTCCCTCATAAATACTTACCATTAGCATCGATCCACTTGTCTTTACACGGTTTTCCTTTGTCTGAGTCTGTGAATAGAAATCTGACTCGTATTTACCTTTGCTTGCTCTGTTTTTTAGCTGCTTGTTTTTTCTTTCATTCTTCAAATGAACATTTCCGCTTTTGTTGTTGCCGTTGACATTGGCTTGAATAAACGTAGATATGTGCTTTTTACTGTGGCCCCTTATCGTGCAAACTGATAAGCTGGAAAGCTCTTTTGGCCGGGCACAAAAACCTCAATGAAGTTCTGCTTTTTTATTTTCGGGGGGTTTAGGAATGAAAACACCTTTGTTGTTGTCGCTGTTGACGTTGTGCCCTCGGGCTGTAATCACAGAAATCAGGCAACGACTTTGGTTCAAGGGGTTTCTTATTTTTGCCCGCGTATAAATTACACTTGAAAATTGTTTAGATTTTGATTGTCGATATCTGAGGGGCCTTTATTATATTTTCGTTGGCTGGGAGTCGCTTTGTCTCGCACTTTCCCTATGCAATTTGGTGAAAGTTTCCCCGGCTACCCCGGCTAGAAACAAAAGCGAATCTCGGGCACGTGGCTAATTCAATAAGCTTTAATTGCAAGTTGCAAACGACGAACAAGAAAACCGCACACAGAAATCAAGTCGAGTTTTCAGCGAATTTCCATGCAATTTTCCACTAATTTTGCCGCTGCATGCAAACGACCAACTTGGTCCTCTCCCTCAGCTCAGCTCAGCCTCGTATCATATCGCATCTCTTACTTCCTGACACTCGGCGAACACAGCAATGTAATTTTGCTTTCAACACCTCTTTTTTCACCCGACTGAGGCTGTTGATTGCGGCCAGCCGACGTGGGCAAATAATGGCTAACAAAACAGCAACAGCAACAGCCACGGCAATGGCTATTTCCCAGGCTCAAGAGCTGGCCCCGAAATCGGGCGCGAATATATCGCATTTCAATCACGCGCCGTGGAGCTGGAGCCAGAGCCTGGGCCTGCTCCTCTGGGGCAATTTGGCCTGGTCAGGAGGAGACCTGGTCAGAGAGCAACATCCCAATGTTGCTTGCAATGTTGCAACTGCCGCTTGCCGCTTGCTGCTTGCAGTTTATTAAAGCTGCGAACGCTGCGCAATGGGGCGGAAAGCGAACGACGGCCTAACGGTACCGATTGTGCGCATTAAATGGCCACATCGTGATGGCCAAAAACCCCGCTTGCCGCCCCTCAGGCACGCGCCTTTTGCCGGCCGGCAAGAAATGAGCCAAGAAAAACACAGCACTGATTCGCCACGGCCGGGAAATGTCGATTTATGCGCGAATTTACTTTTATGCGATTAGCAACGATCGGCGGCAGAAATTTATCGTCGAGTTTAGTAAATTTAATTGGGACGGGCAGCGGAAATGCAGGCTGCACCGCCAGAAGAAGGTGCCTCGACTCGCATTAGACAAAAGGCTAAAACCTGGTAGCTGAGTAATAACATTTTATGACCAACTCTCTTTCTTGACTGCGGCCCGCGGCTCTTCTCGCCATTGCACAATGGCGTCGCAGCACGAGTTGTGTTTGCTGTTTTTGCGTTGTGTTTTGGCCCAAAGCAGATGGCCAGGGCGATAGCAAAGGCGGACGAGGGATACAAGGGAGCTGCATGCTGGCCAGTAAGCCGCTTAAGTCTAAGCATCAATAATTGCTGCAGCAGCTGAAGCTGCATAAGCTTGGAGTGGCACCTGCAGGATGGTGCATGGGTGGCTGGCTCCTAGTTAATCCCGCGTGGTAGGGCCCATAACGACGTCTCAATCGCTCTGGCTCCAAACTCAAACTGAAGGGCGCGCACTTAGCTTGATTATGGAGCGAGCGCGCGCGTATGCCAAATCAGTTTTTCCGTTTCAAATGCTTTGAATTTATGGCATTGTCGCGTCTTTATTGTCATCCTCCCTCCCTGCAAGCCAAGCCCTGCATTGTGTTGGCCTTTGTTAAATTTATTCGAGCATGAAACGCTTTTCCTAAGGATATCTCTCGAAGGTTACGCCAAGGTTAGAGCTTAAAGCCATCGGATCTCTGTGAAAAGTCGTCAGTCGAAGCTCAGATATGTGAGGCCATCGGAAGGAGGCCAATTAATGACGAAACAACACACACACAATGGACGGAATTCAGCGGCCGCAGAAATTAGTTAAATGGAAAAATAGTTTTGCGATGTTTTGCATTGAAATGCCGCTGGAGGCGATTATCGCTGGAGAGACCTCGTCGCATTGTTGTTGTGCAAATTACAACGACAACTGGGCGGTCGCTTTGATGTCTCTAAGCCCAGGCTGGCGATGCCTGCGTGTCTATATCTTTGCCGTGCATATATATATAGAGTGCATATAGTATGCAGATGTTAATGTGCTCGTTGTGGGGGTGGCTGATAAAATCAAGAATCAGAACTGGGTCAATGCTCAAAGCTGCAACTGATTTGCCATTGAAGTGAAGTGGAAATAAAGTCAATTTCTTAGAGCTTAGATATTTTTCAGCTCTTATTCATTCTAGAATTATTTAAAAATATGTAGAATAATATTTTCTTCTATATAAATATTTAATAAAATTTAAAACACTCTAAAATATCCTTTCTTCCTTTTTTCTAGCTCACGGAAACGTCCGCCCAGCGATCATCAGGACTATGGCAGCGAAGACGTGCTTAAGGCCTGCGAAGCCCTCATTTCTATGAAGAATCACAGTAATGACGGTAGGTTCAGCCTCTAAAGAAAAAAACCCAAAAGCTTCGGTAATCCTAATCGAATATTTTTCCTTCCCTACCCAGCAGCCCTCGTGAACCTACAGAGCGGTGTGGCCGACATCCGGCTGCAGGGCTCCAGCCCTGGCAGCAGCTCGTCGGCCTCCTGGAGCTCCGGCTCCGCCTCGCCGCCGCTGAGCGATGACGGCCATGCCCACCACAGCCCACACAGCCACATCATAATGTCGCCGCATGACGCGGCCAGCGCTCGTATACGCACAACATCCGTGTCCACGTCGGACGAGGGCATTGTCATTGACTTCAAGGAGGATCGCAAGAAAAAGGTGAGTGATGCGCCTCAGCCAGATACAGATAGATGCAGGCAGATACAGATAGCCGCAGATAGATAGATACGCATAGAATGCGGTCAGCAGAGGTGGAGCGTGACTGTTTGTTGCATTTTAATTGCAACTTTGTGTATAGATTTTAATTGCCATAATTATGTAAATGTCGGGCGGCTCTGGGCGCATATTTTTGGCACGGCCACACGGCGCATACTTGATGCCGCACAGCGCCCACATTACTCATACGCCGCGTATTCGCCAAGGGAGACAGAAAAATCGAAATAAATGTCGAGAGCAGCAGCAACTGCCACTGCCAACGCATCAATCACACAAAAGGGCAATGTCAGCAGCTCGTTAACTTCACACACAAGCGAACAAAATCAATAGCCAAGGCTAGCTGGCCTCCGGCTACGGCTCCACCGGCTACGGCTCCGTCTCTGGCTCTTTAATTAATTATGTTTGAACTTTAAGGGCCTGGGCCTCAGCCTGAAATCAAGAACCGAAACAAAACTTACGCAACCAAAAGACACAGAGAAAAAAATGAGCAGAAACGCCCCCCTCTCTCAACGGACAGTCGTCGTCGGCCGTTCCCCGTTTGTTTGTCCAACTAGTTACGCTTCTTCACCCCCAACCCCAGACACAGCTCGTGTGTTTGGCTATTTCGTTTAGAGCTTTTAAGGGCTCTTAACAGCAAACACACAAAAACCTAAAACGAGCAGCCAACACAACTGCGGCAAGAACAAATAGCAAAGTGAGCAGCAGCAGCAGCAGCCGCAGCCGCGCCGGAATATGTTAACCTTGAAAGTCTGATTAGATTTTCATATGGTGGTTATTTGCTTTATTTACATTCTCATTCCGGCAAGCCCAAAAGCACACTGCGCGAAAAGCTCATAGAGGCATTGGGAAAAATATAATATTTATTTACCAGCTTACCAGCAGAAATTTAATACATTTTTTATAAATTAAAGACCACATCGTTTCCGCTTAGAATACGTACAAGTCTAGCTCTTAGCCGCCATGAATCTTTTTTGATAAACGAGCTAGGCTGGGCCGACTTGACTTCTTGCCCAAGTCCAATCAATTTTCCATTCATTTCAATTAGTCAAACGCTCTCGAGAGTCGCCGCTTCCCAGCAGCAGCTGCACTTTCACTTTCCCGTACCTGTTGCACAACCGAAAAATAAAAAAGAAAACAAACCGCTGACCGAAAGCGTCAAAACTTCCTGCTCCGTGTCAGTTTCTGTGGCCGGGAGTGCGCATTTGAATTTATGTCAGACTCGGCCGGCCACGCCCACCCTTTCGGGGAGCAGAGAAAAAACAACAAACAAATGCACAAATGAACACAATGGAAAAGTTTATTTTGCCAAGGCGTGGCTGGTTAATTGAAAAGATATATGCCGCATTTCCGCATCTTGCATCTCGCAGCTCGCATCTCGAAGCGAACACAGCCCAGCTGGACGGGCAGATGGATAGATGGATTGGCGGAGGAACGGAGGAGCGGGGGGCATAAACGATCGCCGAGAACGAATGCAATTAATGTCTAATTGTGCGCAATTATTGTCAGTTGTCAGCTGTGTGTGTGATGTGCACTCGAGCCGCGAGTCTTGAAATCCAAATCGAAATCAACTGGGGGAGATCTTCAAGGCGGCCCACGTGGCGCATACGTAATGCCGCCTCTCCAGCTGGCAGCTGACATTACTCATACGCACCGTATCGCAGCAGTGCTGGTGCTGGCTCCTCTGTTAGATGCATCAGTGATTAACCTTCAGGCTCGATTTAAATGGAACGAAATGGAATAAAATAATGCGAGACAATAGGACGTAACCAGAAATTACTCATGCGCTGCCTTCTGGCTTTTGTCTCCCGCGGCGGGCGGAGAGTCACCATCACCATCACCATGCGGGTTATTACTTAAAATGCAGATTTATGTGCATTTACATTTACCATTTGCCACTCACCATTTGCCGCCACCCATGGCAGCCGCCGCTTGCCTTTTAATCAAGGCCCTTGCAGTTGCAATTGCTGGCCGCCGCAAGGCAGCTTGCCACCCATTAACTGAAAGCCAAGCGCCAAGGCAACGCCACCGCCACTGCCACCATTACCGCCACCGCAATGGGCGGTTAAGCGTTCTCCCATAAATCGCCCCGTCTCACACACACACGACACCGCGTCACATGGAGCTGGCGATGGCCGCCAAAAGGAAGGGCCCCGAGTGGTTGGTAAGGCCACAAGTCGCTCCTTTGCAGGGGAAATTAAAATGCAAACGGCCACGAGGGCCTGTGACAAGCAATCAGAGCCAAGTAACTCCGCTGAATCATAAACTACTTATAGATACATCTTCGGATAGAATTTCCACAGGAAATTCCCCACTTCCCGCTGAATTTTCGCCTTAATTGGAACGAACCCTTTGAAAGCCGCCTCGGCATTCACTTTGTGGATGCGGCTAATTGCACACGCCATATTCTCTAGTATAAACTTTTCAAATTCCAACTTACAGTATAGCATAGTTTTTGCTTTTCTGTTTTTTTTTTGTTTTGTTTTTTTTTCCAACTAATTTGTTTTATAATATCAAACGGCAACAAAAACGCCAAAGCCAACGCTAAAGCCAAAGCAAACAGGCAAATTATAGTGCACGGCCGAGGCAGACAGCGCGGCGGGTGATTCAGGGCTGCCCCTCCGCCCTTCAGCAACCCCCCTTTTCTAAAAGGGGTGCTGGGGGGGGGCTGGGGCGTTGCGGTTAGCTGGCATTAAGCTTTTGCAATGCCTGACAGTTGAAACACAAACACAAGCGAAAACAACAAAAGTGAGGGGAAACTGCATTCGCGGCCAGCCAACATGGCGCGGCACACGTGTCCCACTATGTGTGTGTGTGTGCAATGCACTGAGAAAAACCCCAGTCGTTAGCTATGATTCTTCATTTGCCACAGGCCTTAATTACTTTTACATTAAAAAGCGCTCTCAAAGCCATGATTAACTGTTTTAATTAAAAGCAAATACTTGTGCACAAATTAGAGCGTCTTAAATATATTTTTATTTGTAGTTACACTGGCAGAAAATTTTGTGGGATTTTATGTTTTAATAAATTATTTATTGTTAATTGATTTGGAATTTATTTTAAATTATTTTGAATTTATAAAACATTTTTTATTGGAAATAACTCTGCAGTTCCTTAGTGTTGTTCCAGCAAGGAATGATCTCCTTAAAAAATATACATTTCTTAAAATAAAAATATTTTAAATTGATGTAATAATAAATACATTATATTATTAATATTATTATTTATTTAATTTATAAATATTTCTTCAGGAAATATTTCTTCACGAAATACCTATTCAATTTATAGAGTAACATCAAGCTTCAGTCACACTACCTTAAAACAGCTTGCATGACTTTTTTCTCAGTGTTTCTATATGCTTCAGCTTAGCTGCCTTTGCCTTCTTTATTTTTTTGACAAATGTGCGCGTGTTTTGCAGCTGGCATCCGAAGAGCGAACTAACACCCGTGGCAGCAGCAGCAGCAACGGCAGAAGCAGCGGCAGCAGCAGCGGCAACTGCATTTGCATTTATTTTTGAACAAGCCCCAATGCTGCTGGCGGTCGCTCTTTAAATAAGCTTTAATTTATATTTATGATTTTGTGTGCTTGGCCTCACCTGCGCCCTGCCTGGCTCTGCATTATTTCCTTCGTATTTTTCTGCTTAACTTTCTGCACAAAAAGTATTTATAAACCGAAAAATCAGATCGGCAGCGGCAGAAATATGGCAAAATTTAATTAAAATCCGTACGAGTGCCTTTGAGGGGCTCTGCAGCAGCAGCAGCAGCGGCAGCAGCAACCTTGGAGCAACATTCACTCACCACACACTCGAGCACCTCAAACAAGCAACAATTGCTGCCTTTGGCACTTGGCTGAGGCTGAGGCTGGGGCTGAGGTACATAAAACCAGCATCGACGTCAGCATGAGCGACGTGTGTGTGTATTAATTTCACTCATATGGCTGTTAACCTTGAATTCTGATTAGGAAGCGATTTAAATTTATCTATAAGTCATTTTTCTTAGCTCTCGGGCACTCGCCTTTCGTTCGCCTTTATTATTGAGTTATTATTAAAAGTTAATTGTGCCGCTAAAAAGCCATTTGGACCGGCTCTGCTCCCCGCCCTTCGATGTGCAATTTGCGAGGCATTAGCAACTGCAAATGACTTGGCCAAAGTGTCGACATCTTGGCTGCGTTGGCAGATTAGGCAACCCGTTGCGACGGGCACGGGGCGTATGAGTAATGACTGAGAAGCGAAACAGCTGGGGCGCAAATGTAATTACACCTTAAGCGGAATAAATGTCAGGCAGGCAGCCCACGCCCAGAACCCTCCTCGAGAGCGACTGCAATCAATCGAAGAGGAAAAAACCCTAGATAAATGCAATTTATTTGAATATATTTCTAATATATAAGCAGGGCATTTATCACAAAATATATTTCCCCAACTAACAGCGCCATTTAAACTTATCACCAAAGCTGACAAATGGCTCACGTCTCGGGCATTTTTGCATTCAACAAGCAGAGGCAAAGGCAAAGGCAATCCGTCAAAAGTCAGTTGCAGGAGTGCCCACACGCAGGCACTCGTGCGTGCCAGTATGGGTTGTTTTTCCCCCGTCCGTGTGGGAGAAACGAACTCATAAATTTGTGATAATTGCAGAAATGTGACTAAGGCAAATGGCACAGCTAAAAATGCAATAAAAATAAACGTACGTAGCTACGTAGTACGTACGCAGTTAGCGGGCGGAAGGCAAGTTTTCCGTATTGGAAAAATGCATATTCCGTTCAGCACTCGATCTGTGCCAAGAGCAAATGCAGGCGGAAAAGTGGAAAAGCGGCAAGAGCAACAAATGCAGCGCCAATTTTCATGTTCAAGGTGACAAAACGAAACGAAACAAAACGAGGCGGACGGACACTCGAGCCAAGAGCTGAAGCTCATCGTTTGGCCTCGTTTCCGTTTTGCTTTTGGCTCTCTGCTGTTGCCTCTGTTTCTCTTTTCGCTGTTTCTGGCTTGCTGCAGTTTGAACCTGGCCATTTCATGCTATATTTGTCATCGCCAAGAAGGAAAATCAGGGAAAGACCACCGCAAAAGTAAACATTTCCCTAGCAATGGCTGCCGCTTGCCATTTCGGCCCACTGTCATCCGCATTGGCAGAGCCCGAAAAAAAGAAGAGCGGAGCGCATTGCCGCCGAATGCGGAATTTGGCATTGGGCTTGGGGCCCGCGCCTCTGACACACTTTGCCAGCCTTCTGCTTATGGCCAGATTCGCTATATGTGCACTTGCACGATGCGATATAAATATAGACAGGGGAAAAGCGCTATAAATCGTTACAGAAATCCACTGAGAAGCATTGTCGTAAAAATCACGACTGATTGAGTTTTATTACCTAAAAAAAACAAAGCAAAATCGTGTTTTAATTCAAGTTTAAAGCTTATATCAATCATGATTTGTATTTATTAATTCAATTAAATTGACTCAAAGCTAAACAAAAGAAAGCAGAGAGCTAAGAGATTTTTAATTGATTTTTAAGTATTTAATTTAGTATTTGAGGTTTAATTTGTATTATGTTTTATTTAAAGAGAAAGCTAAGAAGAACTGACCTTTTAAAATGAAACCTTTATATTTTTAGTCAAAAGAAAATTAAATTAAAATTCCTTTAAGCTCCCAGAAGTCCGCTTTATTCCCCTAAAAGTAAATAAATAAATATCTCTGTCATTTCAGTGCATTCCTTGGCCTGCAAGCAATGGCCTAACATCTATCTCAGCCCGATTTTCAGCTAGGGACATGAACAAATCGTTGTTAGCTTTTTACATTGTGGTCAGCAGCGGCATGTAATCGAAATGTTTGCGAAACATCTTTTGGCAAACAGTTTGCCACGAGCCCCGAGAGGCACCCACCCCTCCCTTTCGATGGGTGGGGGCTATTTCATTTCAATTTCATTTCATTTCGCCCAGAAGCGAACGCAAAAACACACAGAAAGAGGGATCGGGAAATGGGAAATGGGAAATGGCAAAAGGCAGTCGAAAGAGGGCAGCCCGGCGAATTGGCCTAGTTTCGTGGCACGGAACACAACAAAATGGCGGCCCTTGCAACTGTTGTCGTGGCTGTACTTTTTCACCCCAACAAGCGGCGCGTGGAAATGCAGTTTTCTAGGTTACAGCACACGGACACACACTCGACGTCGACATCGGTGTGGATGCCACACTGTTGCAGCCAAATACATTGCGCCGGCCGGCAAAAAGCGAATGTTGCGCAACAAACGCTAGCCATGAAAATGCAGTCCGCTCTCTCGCTCTCGCCTCTCGCCTGCCATGCGCACTCACTCACTTCACTCACTTCCGCTCAAATCGCCGCAAACACACAGAGAGAAATTAGTGGCGATAAAGGGGGGGATGATGCACACGGGGGGACGGCCCCAGCAAGGGGTTGGGGGCTGGGAGGTGCAACGGCACGTGTTCGCACACCAATGCAGGCGGCAGCGCCGACGACGCTGTCGGTGTCGCCGTTGTCGTTGCCGCTCTGACGTCGTCGTCATCAGTGGCGGAAAAGCCAAGGGAAAATGGCATGTGGAAAATGGAAAATCTGGCCACAAATTGCGGCTTATACGGCCGATAATTATATTCAATTTCTGGTTTCGAGTTATCGTCAAATTAAAGCCTACTTTACACTTTTTATCCATAGTAAAAAACACTTATGAATTGCGAAAAGAAAATCGGAAAATGGTAAGGCTTATATTAAAATTTATTTACTATTAAAAATGATGGAGGGAAAATTGAAAATGTTGATAAAAAGTGTGGCTTGAGAAATCTTCCTATTCTTATTTAAAGTTTTCTTTTATTTCCATCATAAAAATGATATTAGAAAAAATTCGGAGAGGAAAATTGGGTTTCTAAGCCCCTTTTATCGTTTTTCTGTCTTAGGAAATCCCTATTTTTCAATCAAGCTATCTAAAGTCTTTAATTTTAAGTAAAAGTTCACTTAAAATCCCCATTTATTATTATTAAAAATAATCTCTAGCACTTTAAATGCATATTCCTGCCTCTGATGTCACTTCCTTCATTATCATAGCCAATTAAGCCCCCTTAACTTCCCACAATTCTGCTATCTGAAAGCCATAGATCTCTCCGAAAACCACTTCATCTGAAGGCCCTCAATTTATTCCGCTCGAAATCGTATCATAATGAGCTGCATTCGCTTTGGCAAATAATATTTATGGGATTTATTCGGTGGCTAAATCATTGGCTAATGACAACACATGTATTTTCGCTCATACTTAAATTTCCATTTATTTAGCAAACAAACCCGTGGAAATATCAACCATAAATCTGAACGTTTCACCTGTCAAAAGCGGAGATTTAGTCGTGTCTTCCCCTGGCACTGTGTGTTTGGTGTGTGCTTGCGATGTTTTCTTCTTAATTGTATAATAAACAATTTGAAAATGTGAATGCATCGCAGCGGCGTTGGAATTGTTTTGCGGTCGATTCACTTTTCATGGCTAATTAATTTTCGCATTGCGCAAAATGAATTAATAATGCGAACTGCCATGAATATGCAAACGTGCGAGCGAGTATCCCCCGCTCGCGCAAACATACATATCTTGCCTGGCATGCCAGTATGCTTATATCTATATATATTTGTGTACGAGTATATATACACCTGTATATATCGAAAATTTATTGTTGGCGTCGCCGCAGTCGCCATAATTAAAAGCCAAACAAGCGGCAGCGGCAGCAGCAGCACAGAAGCAAAGCCAAAGGCAGCTCGCCAGGTGATTTCATTTGCAGGCAGCGTCCGTTTTGTTGCTTTCTGTTTTGGTTTTTTGATATGGCAATCTTCGTTAATTATACGCTTAGTTGACTGATCAGGGGCGGAGCAGCGACTGCGGGTGTTTGTCGAGTGGGAAAACAAATGCAGCCCGCAAACAATGTATGGCAAAGTGGCCTGCTTACATCACTGGCGAATGGCGATCGGTTTGCCAAACAAATTCTCTTCGCACACAACACCCTCTCTGCACACAGAACTCTCTGTGTGTTATTTTCCCGGGTTGATTGTGTGAATTAATACCCAAGTAACTGATGTATCAGGCCACAACACGTGCCATGGAAAAGTTTCAAGTCAGGTTTTGATGTAGGAATTTATTTGAATTAAAAATCAGAAGGGTTGCTTCCTTAAAAACACTCTAATAATAACTTAAGCTTGCCTTGCTTGATATTTAATGGTTTAGACTCAAAAGAACATTACAAATCCATAAATAAATAATAATAAAATGTGCAATTATATGGTAATCTGATATGCACCTTTGATCTGGCATGAGTGATCTTTTTTCCGAGTGCGCCACAGGCCAAGGCGTGGGCGGAAAATCCAACAAGGCAGCAACAAAGCAACAGCTCGTTGACATTTGCATTTGGGGGTAGATTGTGGGAGGTTGATGGGGGGAGGTTGGAGGATGGGCGACTTAATTAAAGCAGAGCAATAACGCTGGCAACCCTCTTCTGCCATAAGAGGGAAGCGGCAAAACTGCATTGAAATTCAAATGCCGGCCAAGAGTGCAAGGGAGCCATGGCATTTCGCATGGTGTAAAAGTCAAGCTCAGCCAGAATAATGGAATGAATATATATCCAAGGCAGCCATAAATCACCAGCGAGAGATGAGATGAGATGCGAAGCATATATATGCAGTCAAATCAGCACATCTTGCCAAACAAATTATTCTCCAACGAAAGATGTTTGCAACAAGTCAGTGCCAATGCCGATTTGCCACCTCTAAGCAGCCAAACATGACAGAATATCTTGGTTTTATTCTCGTTTTTTGCATACCAAATTTGTCATGACAACAAATATATATATAAATATATATAGCGACATCAATGGGGTGCTGACCAGCCAGCAGCAAAGCCGGGGGAAAGCTGAAAAAGTTGGGAAAAATGCCGACAAACAAACACACACACACACACAGAGGCAGGCACACGTACACACATTAGTTGGCAGCGCACGAAGGAATTGCAAATGTATTCAAGGTCAGGGCAGACATGAAAAACGAGAGACGCCGACTGAGGCAGAGGCAGCGCTGCTGTGGGGGAGAGCGCAGAACCTCCTCCCACCGGCGAAAATCGATATGGCAACACTTTTAAGGGTTGCGGCGAAAAACCCACGCAGGCCCTGGTCCCCCCTCCTCCGAAGAGAGTGGCAAGGAGGAGCTTCAACGTCATCAGAGTGGTTCAGTGGGTCGTCATAAATAAAACTTCGGGTTTCCCGCGCATTTTCCAGAGACACCAAGAGAGAGATTCTCCGACATTGCGCAGGCCTCGCTCTCTCTCTCTCGTTTGCAGAGCTCCTTTTTCTCCATTTCGCAAGGCGAATTTTAAATCGGGAACGATTTTAATTATAGCCAGGCCCACGCTCTGGCTCTCTCGCCATTCTCCAGGAATCTCGCCTCGAATCTAATTAAGTCCGGCCAATTACACGCAGCAACAACGCCGGCGACTGGCAAATTGAGTTTGAGTTCGGGTTTGAGTTTGGGGCTTAGGTTTCTCGTTCTGGGTCCTGCCAGCGAATCGATAGGGTTTCAAGGTTAGCTTGCGTGACACTCCCGCTCCGGAGCAACAATTTTTTTTTCGGGTAATTGGAAAAGTTGGAAGCAAATGCAGCCCCTGTGTCCAAGTCCAAGTAAACGCAGTAAGAAAGGCAAAAGCTGGTGGCGTTGCGTGCCCCATCATCATTATGGTGATTGTTTGTATAGAAATGGCGGCGGGCCGCCATGGCGTATGAGCAATATTTGATTTATGTATCGATTTTTGCCAGAGCCTTGTAAACCCGTTATTATCATAATTATCGAATGCAAAATGCAAATAGATTTCTTATTCAAATTGCCGAAGCCAACCATCTCACGTCTATTTTTCGCTCTTCTAATTGCAGGTGAGTAACTTGTCGCTTTGGACAGGCTAATGCCTCTAATTGACTTCTGTGCGGAATCGAATGGATTCGTATGTATCAGACCCCTCTAAATAGATATGTGCCATAAAAAGCCACTTATCTGCATTTATATTTAAACATATCCGTGTGGGCAGTGTGTTGAGGCGAAACAAAGTGAAACCTTGACATGTCAGCGGTGAGTGGTTGCTGGTGTTGTCTCAATCCAAGTTGGAAAGTTGCCCCGGAGTTCCCGCGATGCCAGTTTCCTGGTCCGTGCTACCCGAAAAGTATGCTAGATCCTTGAGACGCCACGCCTCAGCTGCCTTAATTGGCATAATGACACTTGGCCAAGTCTAGACCGATGGCGGATTCATGAATTACGGCCGGAATTAAATTCGAAACTCGAAATACAGAAAGGGCATAAATCAAGGCAATTCCGGCCAATTAATTGGCCAGCATAAATCAGAAATTGTGCAAACACTGCAATAAAAAGTGTTTGCTTAGCTGGAAATTGGAGACAGCCGGGAAAGGGGTGAAAGGAAAGGCCGCCTGGCAACCGAAAAATTCGCAACTGCACTTCCAGGAACAGCCGCTGGCAATTACTCACGGCAAAGGCAGAGTCTCCCGCGGAGCAGTGCGAATTTCGCCGATACCTCGCACAGATACAGATACAGATACTCACACACTCACTCACACACACCTCGGCCGCGCAATAATCATAATAATAAAATAAAAACCGCTGGCCACTTGGCCTTGGACTAGGTTGATTGCATCTAGCGGTCAATGCCGCCGCTGTCGTCGTCGTCGTCGTCGTCGTCGTCGTCGTCGTCGTCGTCGTCGTCGTCGTCGTTCCCGCTGACTAACAACAACAGCAACTACGAAAATTGAAAACGATCGCTCGCCTTTCCCTCTCTCTCGCTCACCCACTCCCTCTCTAGCTGCTGTATCAAAAATTGTGTATTTATTTGTTTTTATTTAAAACAAAAATCTCTTTTCTATTTATTTTCTTCGATTTTTTTTTTGTCGATTTGCAATGACAAAAGAAAAATATAGCAGAAGCCAACAAACAACTTGTTGTTGCCGCTTAAAATCAACAACAGCAGCAACTATTTATAAAATGCGCTTGCCTGGCCAAAGTATCTCGCGCGTGTGTGTTCGTAGCTGTATCTGAACCCACACACTCACCTGTATCCGCGTATCCGTGGCCTGTATCTGTATCTGTAGCCCGTGTGCGCGACTTGCAATGCCGGAAAGCAATAGCTAACGTCGTCAGAGCGGCGTTGTGACGCCGGCCAAACGCTCCGGCTGCCAATGACGACAGCTAGCGAGTAGTACGCGGTATGTCGCTATCTTTTGGATACATTTCAAAATAAAAATAAAACACGCGAAAAACCGCCCTTCGCCGGTTTACCTTTGAATGGCATTTGCATAACAAGTGCCGGTCCTCCAAGCCCTGCCCAATATCAGCCCACAGATGGAGATCCTTCTCCAACCCCCTACATATTCGCACATAAATAATTCAGAGAGCGGATTTTAGAAGACGATTATTCGTCTCGACTTCTGTTTCCAGGCCACAGTGCATTCAACCGATGCTAAATGCGAAATGCTAAATGCTAAATGCGAATTGCTAAATGCGAAATGCGAGAGGTTCGCTCGCCCCAGCTCGGTTCATTCGCTTCTCGCAAATATTTACATTCGCAATAACTACGGGACAGGCCAGGCCAGGCCGGGGCAGGCGGTATTATTAACCGCAATGCTCAACACGGCTGCGGCATACAAATCGCTTTATTTGCACCGCAAAAAAAAGATCAAGATCAAAGCGGATATGTCTCCAGATTCGGTTAAACTTTTCCTAGTATTAGTTCCTGTTCCGGTTTTTAGTTTCAAGGATTATCAGCGAATTTATAGATTTTTAGTTAAAAGTCTTAAGAAATCAAGAAGAAATGAAAGGAAATGTTTTTAAGCATATGAAAAGTATAAAACAACTTTATTTTCGATGACTAAGTTCTTGTCTCCAGATTCACCTAAGCTTTTCTTAAAATTCTTTAAATTCCTTTTCAAGTTTATAGTTTCAAGGACTATCATAGAACTGGACTCTATCTTGAGTGAAAGCTTTCAAGAAATTTAAGAAATATATATTTAAGCATTTTAATATATGAAAAATATATTTAAAATGAATTTACAGTGTCTCAGCTCATAAATATCTTTAAAGAAAAATAAATCAACCTTACATGTAGCTAGAAAATCCATTTAAAATCAGAAATCATTATAATTATTTCCTTGCAAGCTTTATTATTATTTTCAAACCCTTTATGGTCAAATTTTTTGTACCTGTGTCATGTTTAAGTTAAGTTCCTTTCGCTGCAACTCAGGTATTTTGTTTATATTTCCTGTTTTTTTCTGTTTTTTTGTATTTTATTCATTCTTGGCTAGCCAGCATAGCAGCCAATGATAAATTACCACTTAGTGCTTGGTCTTGGCCAATCGGTTTTGGATACGCTCAAGATCACGTCATCGCCGAAACAGGTTGCAATTGATGATGGGTCGGTAGCTGGAGGAATTAAATAATTTACAGCCGCAACTTTAACGGCCCAGCGAGAACCGCTTTCTCCAGAAGATAAGCAAAACAGCCTTGACTCGAAGCAATCGGTCAGGTGGGACTGGAGGTATTTCCCACTGATTTTTTGCTGTTGGCCTTGCACTGCGATTTGGCTTAGAGTTCGGGCCCACTTCCTGTTGGGGCTTAAGCCTCTCGGTCTGTGGGCGCTGTGCTCAGGTGCTCCCAGCTGTTGCTGATGAATGACTGCAACATTTATAAATATATACAATCATAATGAAATAAGCTAAGCATAACAAATGCGTCGAAATATTTGCGACAGGTTGCAATCGCCGCTGCCGACAAACAAAACGAACAGCGAACACAAAAGGGGGAAACAGCAACAGCAAAAAAATAAAATTATATAAAAATCGGCGAGCGAGAAAACATCGAGGGGCAAAAACTCGAGTCACTCAATGTGCATGGCCTTGAAGATTTCGCTGCAAAACAAGCAACACAAAAAAAAGGCACACACATAGAATGAATATCATAAAAATATTCACACAAAGCAAAACTGGCAAATAAATAGAATGGGAGAAAAAAAAAATAATAATGAAAGCCACTAATTTGCGAATGCATAAAATGTGAACACAACTTTGGATTAACTGGCAATTTGCATCGGCTGATGGGCATATAGAATTTCATAAGCTGATTGATTCGCCATTAGTACTGGCTGCCATGCCAATTAAGCCCTAAATATATTACGGAGGCATTACAATAATTAACTATAAAGGCAAGTGTATGTCCCCGCTCTCTCCGCTTTCGATTATGGCTTTTTAATCGTGCTTTTGACCAAAATATTGATTAATTGCAGTCAAGGGGTTAATAGGATTACAAATTGTTGCTGTTGCTGCGGTTGCTGTTGCCCAGACCGCACGCTAGATGGCGTGTCGTCCGTCAGCATGTATTTTTTTTTATTTTTTGACAAGTCAACAAAACAAGATTTGACTGCGCGGAGATTGATGGCGAATGAGTTGGCACCTGCCATTCGCCATTGGCCTTTAAGCCGATAAGTTTTTTGTAAATCTCCGGCAAAGCGGCTTGCCAAAATGTTTGCCTGCTACCTGCCACCTACCTGGCTTTGTGTGTGCTTTTGCGGTTCCCTAGTCATTGTCATTAGCATTTCCCTTTTAGCCAGGTTAGCCACATTTGAGGTCAGTTTGAGCTGCCATGATTTTATTACACGCTGTTATTATTTGAAATCCGACCGCTGCAATTTGTGTGTGTGCATTTGCGCCTTTTGTTTAAGCCAAAGCCAACGGGAATTTCCACAGGTAACTGCAACTACAACTGCCGCACTCTAATTGGCATTGTGTGCGGCCAGGCCAGTACGAGTATGTATGACTATGACTATGACTATGACTGCTTTGCAAAAAGCTTCATCATCATCATTACACGGGGCTTTTTTTGCATTTAGCAGCTTTTGGTTTTGCGTTTTTGGTTTTGGCTTTGTGCCTTTGCTTCTGGCGTCAAGCTGTCTGAGCCGAACGGCTTTTCCAGCCATTCACTCTATTCACTATCCACCTATCCACCGGCCTGCATTTCCACTCGTTATTTATTTATTTATTGCAAGTGCCATAATTAAGCGAAAATAACGCTGGGGAGCTTATCTCACCAATGGCTGGCTTACTTACTGGCTAATTATTGCTTTATGACTTGGAACGCTTGCTTCTTTCTTTATTTTATATTTTTTACACTCATAAATCCCGCCCAAAAGTGGGGAGGAGGAAAAAGCTGGGGGCATTGCGTGCAATTTCCACCTGAAAAGCGTAAATTATAGCGCTGCTACGACTGGCTTTTATTACCTGCCCCCGTGTGCCAGTTGCATTTGCTTAAAATGCCATTTGACAAACATCAAAGCCGTTAAATGTTACTTTGACATGTCGCCAACACACACAGACCCCCTTGGGGTCGTAATCCCCGCTTTTTCCAGGGGTTAGGTGTCTGGTGGGGGGGTTTATGGCCAATTAGATGAGTGAAATGCAGTGGCAGCCGGCTGGGGATCGCTTCATCGGATCGGGTTGCCGGCTTGCCTTACTCACAATGCAATTTCCCAGCTCTGAGTAATGCAGAAATGCCTTGGCAAGCGGCGGCGTCGGTCACCCGAGTAGCCCCTGGAGAGGGGTTCCCCCCTTTTAGCAGCGGAATAAGCAGCTCTTGACCAAGTTTCCAGTTAGCGATTGAAGTGACTGCAGGGAATATTTCATTTCACATAGATTCGCAATTACATTAAAGTGCTTTCTTTGGTGGAGTCCGCTTTACGGGTAAACAAAATGCCGCTCGCAGCAACGGATACGAAAATAAAGCGTCAAAAGCGACCAAATCGAGGGGCGGAGAGTGCGGAAAAAGCGGAAGAGCTGGAAAAGCGGAGCATAAGCGAAAAGGGGCCACAGATAAACAAATGGCACTGGGAAGCGGCGAATGGCGAATCTAGTTTGCTGACACGCTACAAAGGATGCTGTTCGCAGTGAAAAAGGGACATTCCCCCTTCGCAGCGTGGTTGTCATTTGATAGACGGAGTTTATTCGCATATAGACAGTTTGGTCCGCACGTCCAGCCAGCGCCGCAGGTCATTCTATATGTATTATAAAGCCAAATCCTACACTTGAAATAAATTGTGGAGATTTCAAAGGGTTTCCTGAGGGTTAAAGATTAAAATATAAAATATTTAAACTCACTTTTAGGCTAGATAATATTGATTTCTTTTAGCAAATAGATCCCGAACTTTATTAAAGATAATAAAACCTTTAAGTAAACATAAAAATACAAATAAATACCTTTAAAAATCCATATAGGTAACCATTTCCTCTATAATAAATCCAATCTTAATCAATCTCTATTAAGGGAACCCCCCTTTTCTCTCTGTAACCACTCGAAGGTTTCAGCTTTCACATTTTTCTGCCTCAATGTTATCCCCAAAGCCCCTGGTCCTTTGTGGGCGTTGCCGTGGGAAAGCGTTTTGTCAAAGCGACAGGTGAGAGACACACTGGCTCGTGTGCTCCGCTGGCTGCTTAAATATTTAAAAAGCCAATGGCCAGGATGCCAGAACATAGAAAGGTGTTGCTGCTGCTGCTGCTGGCCAAAGGTAAAAATAAATGACGGCCCGGTTAATGGATGGGAGTCAGCGAACCAAGGCCTGAAAATAGAACCGTACCGTGGGCGTGACTGGAGCCAAATGGCCTGGAAGGGAGCAGAGTCCCGAGTCCGCTCCACTTAAAGTCGAGCTTAGGCTTTAAGTGCAATTCCCGGGATGCCTTCCTCGTGGTGGAAACTCGGACACAAATCGGTTGCGACAGGGGCGAGCTTCTGATTCCAATGATGCCGATGATGCCGATTGTGCCGCTAATGAGGCGTGACATTGATGATGACTCGGGCATGCTGGAATCGGAATCGGCGGATCATTTGTAATGTGTCATGATTATGCAATATTCGTGCAACAATTACGGCGAGGCATTTGCATAAAGAGAGCCTAGCCGAGCCGAGTCGAGTGGCAATTTTCCACTCGCAATCAGAAGCGGGGCTCTGGCACTGGTCAACAAAACAGGAAGCTGCGCTTGCGCCGCGCAGAGTGACAGCCCGACTTTGGACCAGAGACAGATCCCGGGACAGCGATGGAGATGGAGATGGAGTTGGAGCAAACCGGCCGGCTGCCGGCGGCTGTGACAGCTGTTGATTGATGAATCCTACAGCCTGCCCCCGAGGCTGCCCCACGGGTTCCACTCTTCAGTCTTTGACCAAGACTAGCTACGATCACTGGACAACTCTCGAACCCTGGGATCTTGGCTCTCTCCGCTCGCGGCCCAAGATTGATGATGACGCAAGCCCCTTTGGCCAGGAGAGCGCTTCTACCCGTTTTATGGACGCGCTTGTGCAATAAACACTTCTAATTGTAATTAATGAGGCGATTGTTTAGTTTTTATGTGTTGATTTTTCTGATTTACCGCCCAGCAGTGCGCGAGATGCAGTCCCTGCAACTGTCCACCGTCTAAATGGAGCATTGAACCTGATAATCAGCAGCACACAAGGAGGAGGAGTAGGACCAGGGACAGGGTCAGGGACTGGGACTGGGAGTTAATTTAAGTCAGAAAACTAAAGCAAAAGGGAAGAAAAACCAAAATCCGAAGATGGTATGCCCTTACGGGCTAAGAAAGCTATGGAAAAACTGATTAAACGTGCAGAAAAATAAGGCAATAGTGAAATTTGAAAACCTAATTAAATTCTGCACCTAAAAATCGTAAAAATTAAAAACTTATAAAGGTAGAACCCATAAGATTCGTAGATCCCACTGCCAAATCGCTCTCGCAAATGATAATGCCCTCCTTGGAGGCTCCAAAAGGCAGGGGCAATGCCATGACTTGGCTCCGTGTGCTGCTCTTGGCCAAGTTCTGGTTCTCCAACTTGTTTCTGTGCATTGAACTTGATGGCCATTTTGCTCTGTCCTATTCCCTTGTCCCAATCCCCAACTCCTCCAGCTTCTCCAGCTCCTCGAGCTCCTCTAGCTCCTCCTTTTAGCCAACTTCTCCTGGTCTGCGGCTATCGACGCGGATTTATCTTAAATGCTGCGTTTAGCTGGCTGTTTTCTCAGCTGCCTCTCGCTCTCGCGTCGGGTTTCCTTCTTACCATTTTGCCTTACCATTGGCTCCTCCTCGTGCTGGCCTTTTTAGCTTCGTGTTTTCCTATATTGGCAAACACTTTTCGGCCGGCTCAAATTAATGGCCCCGGGGTGCGCCTAATGATCCCCCAGCCAGCCTCAGCCTCAACCCCAGCCCCAACCCCGGCCAGGAGAGTTTGCAATGAAAATGTCAGCCGCTTTTTATTTGCTCTTGCCATGCCATGCCTCCACAGACAGCGAAAAAGCGGTGAAATATGTTTAACAAAAATCAAAATAATTGCATTACTGACGCGTCACGATAGGGGGGCGAAGACGGCGAGGAGGGGGCGTGGCCGCGTATGTTACCAGGCTGATTTGTTGACATGGCGCTTTGCATGCGACCCGCATATAAATCGCCAGGGAAGGCGACTAAAAGGGGTCAAGCGGCCGAGCATGTTTTCCGGGAAAATCGAATCAAATAGAAATGTTGCAGTTGTTAATACCCCCGAGGGAGAGAGGGGGGGGGAGCTACAATAGTGCTAATAGCGTTTTTTTCAAAATCTAATCTTATATGGAATCTAAATAGGAAAGCGATAAAAATGTACATGGCTTACAGAGGGAGTTAAAAATGTTGCCCCTGCTCATTCTGTGACCAAAAGGACAGACACTTTCTCTCGATCTGGCAACACTGGTCACCGCTTCCAGTCTCGACTTGGACTCGATTTCTTGGGCACTTTCCCCGCACGAATTGATGGGGCCATTGTTGGTGCTGCCGCTGCTCTTGTCTTGACTCTTTTGTCAACATTAACATACGTAAGTGTCAGCTGCATGTTGCTACTGTGAACGAGATGCCGACAAGAAGCAAGGAGCCAAGCTTCCAATGTTGCTGAGGCTGCAGTGGCTGCCGCTGCAACGGGGGCACAGAGGCCAATTGATTTATCGTGACAATGAGTGCAGCTCCCGAGCTTCGCCTATCGCTATCGATGTGTAAATTTGAATTTCGTGGCTCATAAAGTGGACAATGGCGGCGAGCGGTGAAAGACAAATGTGGCAGCCGCAGATTGTTGTCGGCAACATGTTGCTCCGGCTCCGGCTGCCGCTGTTGCCTCTGAAAAGTGAATGCCCTCGCTGTGACGTCACGAGTGCACATCCAGTTCCAGTTTCCACATCTTCCACTTCTCGCCTGGCTGTCATTATCCGTTCCGTTCCCCAGTGGGGAGCAAGCGAGTGAGCAAGCGAGCTAGCAAGCGAACGATGAGCAAAATACAAAATCCAGAAGAAATATGAAAAGCAAAACAAACTGCACGAAATCAAAACAAAAGCCAGCGGGGAAAATGCGGCAATTGGCGGCTGGAAGCGGGAAGCGGTGTTGGGGCGAAAATCGAGTGGAACGAACTCTGTTGCACTCTACGTTGTTGTTTTTCTCTTTTTTTTTTTTGCTGTGGGAAAGGCAGTGTGCCGGGTCGACGGGTGTTGAAGTGGAACGTAACGAATGCAAGGGCGGGGATGCAGCGGGAATCGGAGTTACAGGGGGGATATATGGGAGGGAACTGCGCGATGACTAAATGCAACAAGCTGCGACTTTCGCATTCGCATGTGTTGGTAAACTAAAGTTGATGAGCAACTTCAATGGCAAGTGGCAGCAGCAGCAGCGGCAGCAACTTATCTGCAGCAGCAACATCACTGGGTACAGGGAGAGAAAATATTGGGACATTTTAAATATTAAAGATTTAGAAAATCAAAGTATTATCAAAGGAAAAGCTAAGGAAATTTGCCTGGTTTTTGGGGTTAATAATACTTAGTCAGGGATCCAGACTTTCTGTCAAAGCCAAAGCAACCATGTGGCTGCTCCTTACAGCACAATTGGGTACTTTACAGGAGTAATCGATGGTTAACAGCACAAATAACAAGCTTTTACGGGCAGAAAACAGATTTGCTTTCCGATAAGTTTATCTCTGAGTTTGACAGAGGGTACAAACTGGCCCTAATTTATTTTTTCTTTCTACATTTATATTATTTAATTTTTGTATACATTTCTGTGTTTATATTCCATTATCTTAAATTAAAATTAAGCTCCATTTCACCTTTTTTTTTCCCCCTGTGCACTGGCAACATGACTATGTATATGGCACACGGGCAACAGCAACAACATCAACATCTGAGGCTTGGCAATCGGCCGATGTTGCTGCTGCTGTCGCTGCTGCTGCTGCTGCTGTGCCGAGTGCCTTAGCACTCGCAAGTTGCACAAACATGTTGCTCACTGGCTCCGCGACATGATTCTGAGGCGCAGATATAAAGCCGAAAAACAACAGCCAAGCTTCAGCTCCAGCTCCAGCTCCAGCTTCGTGGAGAAGAAAAACAATGTTGGGCTAGGCTCCAGCTCCAGCTCCTGCTCCTGCTCCTGCCGTTGGAGATCCCCTCGAGAGTCCCGCGCCGCCATCGTCATTATTATCATCTGGTTTTGGCCTGGACAATTCTCCTTGTGCCTTCAATTGTCCAGAGCTGCTTATTTTCAGTTGTTTGTTGCCTTTAGTTAAGGCTCTTGTCATTGTGGTTGTTGTTGCTTTAATTTAGATGCATCTCGAACAGTATTTTTTTTGTTTTTCCTTTTTTCCTCTACTTGTTGTTGGCCAGGCAAACATGGAAAATGCCATGAAAAGAAACTTTCATAAGATAAACAAAAGTTATATATGCATATATGCAGGAGGGGGACACAACACATATGAGGAGCCCAACTCAAAAGGGTTTCCAGCATTTAAAGAGGGGGGGAATATGTCCCCGAGAAGAAAACTTTACATTTTCCCAACCACTCGTTGAGTATTTTCCCAACTAATTGTTTTGTTTTTCTTTGTTTCATTCCAGGTGAGTTTCCCCCTCTCGGCTAAGGCTTGAAAATCTGGTTAACCGTAAGTCATAAATTAAGTGATTTCTGGGTGATTTTTGGGGTGTGCCCAGGTCTCTTTCTGAGACAGGAAGCAAGGAGCCTGCCTTATTTATTAATCGCTTTTTTCACGAATCAACTCATTAGCTTGGGTCGCTTACAGGCAGCAGAAAAAACCAGGCCAGAACAAAAGGCGACCCTCCCAGAAGCCGCCGCGTTACGCATTTTTAATTGCCAGACAACAACAAAACGGAGTTAGCAGAGGGGGGAAAAAAATAACAGAACACCGCTGAGGCAATTAAAAAATTAAGCAAAATTTCTGCATCAGCTGATGGGTGTGTTTCCGCGGAAAACAAAACACAAAAACAAAACAAGAGCCGCGAGGGCAATGTCAACGAGGCAGCAGCAGCATTTCCTGCCAAGAGAACCTCTCGCACTCCCACAAATCAGAGGCTTAGAATATTACTCATATGGGGGCTTACACACCCCTTTTTCGGCTTAAATTAATTATTTAAATAATTATTAAAACCCATTAACTTGACATGCCATGAAGAACTTACTCAAATTAGCTAAAAAAGCCAATCGATCATTGTTGCGGGCTTGTTTCGCTCTAAAAATCTAGGTAATTAATGTGTTAAGTATGATTATTAACATATTTAATACATTGTTTTTGGAGCTAGGTGTTTAATTTGCAGAACTTCACCCCCCGAAAACCGCCACTGAATCCCCTCGATGTGTACAAGAACGTGGTTGTTGTGTTCCCGTAATTTATGCGCCTCTTCGACGCGCTTGCCAATTGCTCGGGCTCGGGCCTGCCTCTTCCCCACAGCTCCCTTTCTTTCTTTCCTTGTTTTTTTTTTCTTTGCTTTCCAAGAAGAAGCAGCCGGCATCCAGGCATCGAACCATCCACAACGAACCATCCGCCCCCGCGCAACATTGCAAAGATTTCTTTATTACTTGGGCACGTTCGTTGTTGTCGTTGCCGTTCGTTGCCGTTGTTTTTGTGCCGGGGTCGAGGCCGGTCATTAATATCCACGCATGGAGTTCACTTCAGTTCGGTAGAGCACGTCCCCCGACCATCCACCCACTGCCATCATCAGAGCACATCCCATCCCATCCCATCCCATCCCAGATTCGTTCCAATCTGAATCAGCTGTATGCATAATATTTGTTGTTTGCTGATTCTGTCAGCGTGTTGAGGATCCGCTTCGTCACTTCATCGTCTTCTTCAGCGATTCTTGTCCAGGTCAGTTCTGCCATATATATATCTGTATATATATCTATATATATAGGGGGGATTCTTCTCCTCCTCGGCTGTTGTTTCGGCCGGCATACGTGAGTGGCTTTGGCAAGCGACGAGATCTTTGTGCCGGAGAGCTCCAGAGGCTGGGGCTGCTACGCTTCTGTCGCCATTGCAGCCGAGCAGCAGCACGACTTATCAACTGGGTTTTCTTCTGTCTCTGATTCCGATTCTGACTCTGGCTCTGTGGCTCTTCTCCTGCGACAACAATCACGAATGCAGCTCGATAATGAAGCTGGTAATGATGACGACGACGACGACGACCACGATGACTACGACTGCGGCGACTGTGTCCCAAATGCTGATAATGATGTTTGTCCATCGCCGATCTCGCACACACAATGGATGTGCGCCCAGGCTGTCAGCAATATGCTGAGCCATAAAAACTATACTATAAATGAGTATTCCGTAGGCTTCACCCTGATTCGAGGCTATATATATTGTAGAAAATATACAAGAGATAAAGGTAAACAAAATACTATTTATTAAACTTCTGAGGTTATACTTTGAAGTTTACTTTATTAAAAAGTAATATCAATAACTATTCTTTATTTATTTTTATAAAAGAAGTACCTTTTTCATATTCCTATCAAAAATACCCTTCAAATTCGATCTGCTTTACCTTTTTTCCTTCACTTAAAAACCATAGAAAGATAGATAATTTCCCCTGACTCCTCGGACTCCCTGGTGAATTGAAGCCTTTCCCCTGGCTAGCCAGGGTTTTTGGGTTCGCTGTCCCTTGGTCAGGTGGCTGTCCCTGGTAGTGCCTGCTAGGAGCCTTCTTAATCTTGGCCAGCTTGTTGTTTTTCCATTGCTATTGTTGCCATTGCCGTTTGCTGTTGCTGTTGCTTTTTTGACCGGCCGGCCGGCATTATATCTCATTACAGAGATCAGCATAAATAAGCAGTGAGCACGCCGCAGCACCGGCTCTGCTGCTCCTGCTGCTCCTGCTCCTCTTGAGCCACCATCCACAACAACAGCCCACAGCCGGAGGAAGGAACGAGCGAGCGATTAAGCGATACATTCAGCCATGTTCGTGTATTCCACAGAGAGCGGAGAGAGAGCTAGGAGAGGAGCTGGGTTCTGGGGAAGATGGGGACACACAGATCCCAGAAGAAGATGGAGATGGAGAAAGGGCAGAGCGCTTGCGTACTCGCCGAGGCAATTGAACTCGATTGCAGCGCGTGAAGGTGGACATGGCGATCCCGTTCTCCACTCTGCTCCGCCTCTCAGCTGCTGCTGCTCCTCCTCCGAAAGCCATGTGTATATATCCGCTGATCTTCGGGGTCCGGGCAAAATAGAAATTGTTATTGTTGCCGTTGCCGTTGAGGCAGGGCAGTTCTTTGACCACATGCGTCATCATCATCGTGTTCGCCGTGTGCAAAAACATGATCATTACACAGACACACAGACGGGCACAGAGAGGGCCTGAAACCGATTCCCAACTGGACGCTGATTCAGATTCAGCCCGGCTCCCTCCTCGGCCACCTCGGCCTGCGCCTCGTTCGGGCGTTTTTAATGATGCGTCAGAATATTGTTTACGCATCATTTTACATGTCGGCAAATGGGAATGGGAATGGGTTGCAGTTGCATCAGTTGCAGCACGAGCAACCTCATAGATTCTGCTCCTCCTCCTCTGCCGGTGGAGTAGATGCCCCTCGGGGGCCAAGTGCTGAATAGATGCTGCTTTTATCCGCCACAGCCCCGGTGCCTGGATGCGGCTCTAGAATTATGAGGCCCCCTTTTTGCCGAATTCCATCGTGATGTGTGCTTTAAAGCACGAATTAGCCGCCGGTTATGACGGCAACAAAGTTGCCCCGAACTCCTTGGTCTACCAGCTTCTTCTCCTCTATATAGGATACCAACCCAGCCTCATTAGCCTCCTCTGGCCTGTGCTCTTGGCCAGAAGAATATGCAATAAGGCTTAGGAGCTCCTTGGTAAAATTATAAATAAATAAATAACTAAAACCTCAAAAGTGCTGGCTTAGAATTTGTGATTGAACTTCTGATTGAACCCTTTCAACTCTCATATAACTCTCATATATAGTATTCATGCCCAGGGTTGAGCCCTGCGGAAGGGTTGCCATGGTGCCGGGTGCAAACAATATCGAGGTGAATGTGCAACAACTAGGAACTGCACTTTGTTTACATTTCTCCTGCTGGGTTACTTTTACCCACTTTGGCATTTATGCTTAAGCTTCTGCTTATGCTCCCGCTCTTGCTCCTGCTCCTGCTCCTGTTTATGTAGCTGTTGTTGTTGTAGCTGTGGAAATTAAGCGAAAAACTTGTCAAAGGCATGTCCTGCCCTGCCCCACACATCCCCCATCCTGGCCCCTGCTTGCACCTCGCATAAAGTCAAGTGCGAGGGACTGGGTAAAAAGGGCAGGAAACTTTTCTAACCAGCCCTATGGCTCCTTTCGGTGCCTGCAGAGAGAGAAAATAGGGTGGAAAAATAGAAAATCTATAAATAAATAATGTAATTCAAAGAATAATATAATAACTAAGCTTTTTGAATAGAAAAGATAGATTTTCGAATGTAAATCCTCATATTTTCCTATAGGAACAAGCATTACCTTTCTCCATTAATATCCCGCATTTAGCTTACCCCTTTTTCGCTCCGTGTACCCTTGCTTACTTCCCCTGTTTTACTTTTATTTTTGCCTATGGTTGACATGCAATCCCAGGTACATGTGGAGAGTTCCCTGCCGATTCTTAACTGGGTTCAATGACATACAGGATAAGCAACAGCCACATCGGGCGGCCTACGACGAGCCACCACCACACATAGCCCTATGCCACATACTACATATATATATGTATATATAGCATAGAGTGCAACAGCAACAACAACTGGCATTAACTTCGCTGGGGCAAGAGAGCACAAAACGTAAACGTTGCAAAAAGGCGGCAAGCAAAAGCGAACCCGAAAACAAAGCCATGGCTAAAACGTCCAGAAGCAGGAGTCGGCCCGAAATGGGCAAAAGGGTAAGGGACAGGAGTGGCACTGGCACTGGCAGTGGCAATGGCAGTGGAGCCGAGCTGCACTTGAGGTTAAAGGCAGCCAGAGCCGAACTGAGCCACGCTGAGCCGGGGGTTCGAACCTGTGTACAAATACTCGACATGCCGTCCTCCACTCTCGTTGGGTATCCTGTTTGCCGCTCTTCCTGGTTTCCATTCCCAACCCATAACCTCCATACGCTCCGAGTTGAATGGATTCTTTTGGTGTGGAAGCCCGGCCGGCTTTTCTCCTGCATTTCGGCAGGACTCCCCCGGCCAGATTATTAAAATTCCTTCAATATGAATGCGAGTTCAATAACGAAGGAGCTGCGCTGTCCTTTTCTTGTCTGAAAAATCGGCAAGTAAATAAAAGGCCAGCATTGTTGACCTAAGCCTCAGCAGTCCAAACCCTTCCGCGCGCCTTGACTTATTGCATTTTCCCTGCTGGCGGGAAGGTTGCCAGGACAACCGTTGAAGGCGCCAACTTTCAGAAGGAACCTGTGGCGAGGAGCTTAAATAAAACATGACCATTACCGATGCACATTAAATAATATATTGAGCCGGCCATTAGCCGAGATCGACGCTGCATTTTCATAACAAAACAATTTACAAAAGGCCACGACGGCACAAAAACCGGAAATCCTTTCCAACTCGCATATGGCACGCAAAACGAAGGCAGCTTTTCCACTCTCCACCGTCGATGTGGTGCTGCTCTCGTTGCTGGTGGGTTAGGTGCCCCGGAGCAATTGTTACTGTGGCCGCCGCCGCCGCGGAAAATTGCCGCTTTTAATATTACCTTTTATTTGCAATTTCTGCGCGCTGCTTTTTTTTTTGTTGTATTTTTTCGCTTTTTGTGGAGGAGCCTTTTGTAATAATGCAGTGCGCATGTAATAGGAGCCAGGTGCCACAGTGCCGAGTCGCCTCCATGCATTTATATTCGTATTCGTACTGGTTGGTATTCCCCATTGCAGCAATCATTTCCACCTAGCTTTTCCCGCTTTCCGCCGTGTTGTCATCTGCCACAATTTGTACGCTGTTATTAACTGACATGCTTGCAAAGAGGATTTTTTATTTAGGTTTCTCCTCCTGTTACTGTTTTTTTTTTTTTTTTTGTTCTTGTTTGTTCGTAGCCTGTGTGCTATTCAATATTAATGGCATGATACAAGGCAATGTAATATTTTACAGCGCTTGTCAATAGTCGGTAGCTGGGAAAAAGTGCCCGCTTTATTTGCTTTCCCGCATCGATTCATTTTAATAATATGTTCTGGTTAGCCAACAAACCGTTTGGAAAGGGACACTGAAAGGAAATTCTGTACTTTTTCCCTCTGATTATTATTAGAAATTAAATCACAGATACTTCTAATATACCTTATAATTTATTTATAAATAATCTTGAACTTGTTGTTCCCTGTCTGTGTTCTATATCTACTTGAACCTAAGTGCGTTTCTGGCCAAGAAGTCACAAGTTTTCTAATCGGACGTTGAACTGCCAAAATACGTTCGTTCATTCTGATTGGAAACGATAAAGCCAAATGGAGCGCAGAGTTTACTGCGCTCTTATCTGATGTTGACCTTCAGCTGAGGGGAAATCTGCGTTTCTGCACCGGCTGCCTTTGTGCTTAGATACTGCCAAAAAAATAAAACAAGCACAAATACAAAAGGAAAGTAAGCCGGCAAATCCCGCATTCATCACACGAACTCGGGAATATATAAAGTATATAGTATATATCTGTGAACGCAGAACCAATCAAACTTATCGCCGAACCCTTGGCAGACTTCTTGGCAGCCTGGCAAACAGTTTTTGGGTAAACACTGGGGATAGTTCTGTGTTTGCTCTTCACTTTACGATGCAAATTGTTGGGAGGGAGCCATAAATAGGGGAAATGGCCAGGAAATGGGGGTGGAAATCTCTCCGAAGGTCGTTTTGGCTGAGTCTGGGCTTAGGGTCCCGCGTGCATTGATAAGCTCATTTGCCTGGCGGCGGTCAGTGGCCCCGGCATGTGCAGTTTACACTATAATTAACTGCATTAGCATGCAAATTAAATTTAGTTTAATTAAATTATAAACATTCGTTCGTTCGCCGGCTCATGCGGCGGCTGTCGAAGAGTCAATGCACTTGACGCTCCAAGAAATTGAAATTGAAACAAAACAAACAGCGGCGCAAAAAGCAAATAAAAACAAAAACAAAATCAGAATCGCTCTCTTTCCACTCAGAATTAACCCCCTGAGTGCTCTCTCCCTGTCCCTGTGTGTAGAGTGTGTTTAATCTGCTGGCAAAGTTTCATTGACTCGCGCTTAGGCAAAAGCTGCAATTAAAATACGAAATTTCGAAAAGGGGATTCAAGATTATTTACGAGCTGCGAGCGCCGTTTGTTAGTCACGTTTTTGCAGCAGACGTTGCCCCCCGAGTTCACTTGATTCTCTACTATATACACTACACATACTATATATAGTAAACAAGTGAACAAAAAACGAAACAAATCAAATCGAATGACACAGAAAAAAGGCAATTTGCAAGGCAAATGGAATCGGAATCGCAGAACCCGAGGAATTTCCTTATAGAGGTCACTGCTGATACGTGCTTCTTCTGCCTGCCTGCCACCCAAACCGTTAGCTGCAAATGACCTTCAATGTCTAGACGTATTTGACAAAAAAAAAGAAAAAAAGAAAAAAGCACAACAAAAAAGAAAAACACAAACCCTCAGACACAAATAATGCGTGATTCTGTTGAAAACTCATCGAGTTTGTTCAACTCTCGCCTCCCCTGGCTGAGTTCCCTCGAATTTACGACACAGCCAGGACTTTCGCCTTTATCGGTGGCAGCAATTAGTGGCAGGCAGATAAGGGAATTATATAAACGCACAGGCAGCCGCAGCCATGAAATGCCAGAATTTGATGCCTAAAAAACTAAAGCCGTCAGAATTTTAGGCCCTAATCCTTTTCCCTGCTCCGCGGGCGTGTTAATAGATGCCTGCGGGGGGACTTTTTATGATTTAAGATTTAACTTTTTGCCCTCGATGCGTGCCAATGACACAATAAAAGTTGCCACGGGCAACGCAGCCCCCGTCTCTGAGCGATGGGGATCCTGGGGAACGAGCCCTACGCACGCAGGTCCCGAAGCCGTAACCGAATCCAAATCCTAGACGACACAACGCGCACCTTGTCGCCCGAGTCTGCCTGCGAGCCATAAAAATGCCAGCCAGCCAGCCGGAGGGGTGCCAAGAGGAGCCACAGTAAACAATTGGGAGCAAAAACTAGAGCTTGAGAGGAGAAAAACAAAAAGATAGAGGGTCTAAAAAGAGCTAAAGACTATGGAGATACCTAAGGATGCATAAAGAGCATATATCCTTAAATTTTTACTTCATTTAACTACGGAAAACTATGATAATTTAGGATGATCTTCATTAATTCGAGTTAGAATCATCAGGACTTCTTATCTAACATTTAAAACTCAGTTTTTAATATTAAACAATTAATTTTAAAGAGAAATAATCCTATTAAATGGATTAAGTACCCCATTTCAAAGTAGCATAGACTCCACCCAGAGTTCTTCAACTCCCAGCACTTGGTCAAGTCTAATACTCACCTGGCAGCCAGCAGCCAGCCTGCCCCTGGGGCCTGGGGAAAAGTGCGTGAGCCGGACTCGTTCGTTCGTTCACTGACTTTGGCTCTCTTTTATTATTCTTGTTTTGGCCTGGCCGACTAGCCCAGCAGGCGGCTCCAGCCTCCCTTTTGGCCCAGTGTCAATGGCACTCGCGAATCGAGGTTGTTGGACCCGCCGCAGAGCCTGAGTCGCCACCGCCAACGCAGAGAGAGAGTCCTGTTCGTCCTTAACGTCGGCCCCCTTGCTGTGCCATATTTTTAGCCTACTTTGCGGTGCCAGTGCCAGCGCCCCCAAGTATATTTAGAGGTCAATTATCTCGGCCAGGGCAATCCATCATTGGAGCCACCGCCTACGCCCGTGCGTATGCAATGCTCCTGGCTCTCACCTCTCCGGCCTAATGATGAGTAATTTCTGTTCATTTTCAGCCGTGGGCCACGAGCATCTTTAATAACAATTACTCGCCGGCCAAAAGTAGCGGGCTGATTTAATCGCAAGCCTTTATTTTTTCGGCAGCAAGGGAAAGGGTGCTGGCTGCGCGAGGTGTGGGGTTATTCAACTTTTGATTAATGGCGGCGCATGCATGACAAATGGCCGGCGGCGGCGGCGGGCGCACTGCACTTGTAATTGTTGTTATTGTTTTTGCTGTTGCCTCCGCCAGTCATTCAATTAACTAAATTTATAACTCCGGCGGCGCTGGCTCCTTAGTCATGCATTCGCTCTCTTGCTCTTAATTAAAATCCGTCCGATTTCCCAGAAAACTCGGCTTAGTAACATGCAACTCCTGCCTGGCAATTAGCCGCAGTTAACACGGCCAATTAGGGCCTCTGGCCGCTGGTGAAAAATCATGTCAATGCCTCGCACTTATCGCTAATCAACGGGGCCGGCAAACATGAAAATGGCTAAAGGAAAATCGCAGCGATACGTATCGCCCCAGGAAGGAGGAAAATGCACTCGCAAATCGCAATTTGTTTGCTCACGAAACTCGGCTGGCTGACCCCGACATGGTAAACTTGGAAATGGGAGCACGAGGCTATCTCTCCGCTACTGCCATCATCCTTGCCACATGCCACCAGTAGGGGTTGTGCCAGTTTTTTGTGTCCTCGCAGTTTCAGCTTCAATGCCAGCAAGGAAAACATGAAAATCGAATTCCACGCCCTTTGATACCTGGAAATTTGTCACTTGTAACTGGAATTTTTCCAAACCAAATTAAATATATGATTTCATTGCAAAAGTTTTGGCAGAATTTTTACCATTTTAATTAATTTTCAACCTTTCTCTCGTCTCTTTTTAGGTGAGTGCCATGGAGTCTATTAGCCAGCCCAAAGCCCCAACTACCGCCAGAACTGTGAGTTAACTTTTTAGCCGCTTAATGCCCAAAGCAACAATAACATAAACAAAAAACGAAAAGTGCTTTACAGCCGAAATAAAAAAGAAAAAAATCAAAGGAAAATCGAGTGGGGCTTACAAAGTTTGCCGTAAAAAACCATTGAACGGTTAACGAACGAAAATCGAGCCATTGAGCGAAGCCAGAAAGGCAATTTAAGCGCCTTTTGTGCACATCGCGTATACGCCGCGTCTGCCCGGCTGCAGACTTTTCGAGTCCCTGCTCCCTGTCTCTGTCCCTGCTGCCTGTGAATACTGGTTGCTGCCTACCAACTCGGCCTGTCCCCGGTCATTACGAAAGTTATTCATGCGAACTGTTTGCCCCGGCCATTACATCAGCCGGAGTGTCGGACTCTCGGACAGGCGCTGCCGCTGCCTGGAAAAAATGCGGAAATTTTCGGCAGGAAAATTTATGAAAATTGTCATGGACTGGCCCCCGACTAGATCGCCACTCCTCCTCCCTGTGATTCCCTCCGATTCCTTTTTTTTTTTATTCACTTTCCCTGCCAATTGTTTCGAAGCGGGCGGCAGCTGCTGTTGCCACTGCTGCCGGCCAATTGCCGGCCTCTATTTGGCCCGGCCATTTGCATTCCGAGTATGGCCATGTCCCCATGTCCAGCAGTTGTCAAATTGTCAATGCAAATGCTTTGCCACGTCCACTCGGACGGATATTCTATCTATCGGCGTTGAATTTCAATTAAGTTTCGCTGGCCGAGCCGGCGAGGTCTATAAATTGCATTTGACCGATATCGGATCGAATTGGGGTCGCTCTGGTGTGCTGTTTTTCTCAGTTTTCTGCTGCTCTGTTTTTCCAACCCCTGATTCCCCGAATCGTATTTAGAAACCACCCACCGCAGCACCCCGAGTGCCCAAATTATGACAACTCCTCCTTCTCCTCCTACGGGGTTGACTCCTCCGAGTCACGAACTCCACGTTCGCATATCAAATAACAATTGCTCAACATTTCGAGAGACCGACCGCAAGCAAATTGAATTAATTAAGAAACGTGTATTATGTTACCAAAGACACTGGAGGAGGGTAGAGGGGGCGCTTAAGATAAAGCAAAATTAATATAACGAGCGGGGAGGGGGAAAGCCCTCGCTAAGCCTTGCAGAATTATTAAAATGATTTAAGCAATATTTTCCCTTTCGGCCTTTCTTATTTAGGGTCTTTGGAGCTTAACCAGCCTTTAGTTTGGGGTTATTGTTCGAGTCAATACTTGGGCCGGCTCGAGAGGTAAAAGAAAGCAAAATTCTAATTAAGAATCTTCCGGCATTTGGCGTTTTATCTAAACAGGAAGAGCGCTCGCAGCAGACAAAGTCCTGGCGGCGCCACTTTCGCTGAAGTCCTCCCTGCCGCATAATGAAAAGTCTGCCGAATTGGGTCAGGCAAAGAAATTAAAAAGCTCCTTCCCCCGGGGTTGTTTTTTCTCCTTTTTTTCTGGGGCAACGAACAAAGGATAAAGTCAAGTTGGCAACTTCAACTTAAAGCTGTTGCCGCTGCCGTTGCGTTATCATTCGCAATTAGACGCGTTGACACTTGGCCTCCCAGCTGGCAGGCAGCCCACAACTTGGCCAACTTTTAGCCGACTTCTTCGACTCGCAGGACCAAGTTGAGAAAGCGATACCAGAGATTCCGGAGTTGCCCTGCAAATTGGACGGTTAAGTGGGAGCATCTGCCGAGGAGCAGCGAGTGCCTGGTGTGTGCAGCAAATTGAATATTTAAATCCTCAAACTGGAAGTCCTTGCATGCGTCAAATTGAAAAGGGTTCGGTCCTGGCGGCAGCATAAAATATGCAAAGAAAAACGGAATGGAATGGAAACAAAATTATGTTTAATGCAGCGTTTTTCCCAGCTATTTCCCCCCATTGTCTTGTTTTTCTTTTCTTTTTTTTTGGGTATAGAAATTGCTTTCAAATTTGCTTACATTTTTTATTTCTCTCTCCTTGTTTTTCTCGTTTATTTCTTGGGCTGCGTGCGTGTTCAATTTGCAAGTGCAATGGAAGTGAAATTGAAATTCACCCTGCCTGCGGCTCTGTCTGTGTCTCTGTCTCTGTTTCCCCATTTCCCTCTGACTGGTTGCGAAGTTTGGGCTTTGGTTTCCACTTTGTTGCGGCTGTTGCCGCTGTTTATGCAACCTGCTTTGGCATTGCAATTCCCAATTCGATTTCCGATTTCCTTTCCAAATCAAAACTTTGTGCGGAATATAATCATGCGAGTCCAAAGTTGATCCTGGCCAGGACTCCGGCTCCAGGCTTAGGTAAACATCTGTTTGCCGTGGCCCTAAAGTGTGCCAAGTCAGCAATTCAGTTCGAAGGACTTTGCCAACAACTTTCTCCAGCATTTGCCTAAGTCCGTATTAACCCATTTTTAGAGCCCGAAATGCAAGAAGTTCTTACCTCGGCGAGGATTACGCTCTGGAGCTCTCCAACATGTTGCACACGCCGCCGCCATATGAAACGGCCGCCGAAAGCCGATTGCCGCCATGTCTAATTTGCTGGCCATAAGCAGCTTACCAACTTTCCCCGCCTCCACTCTCCATTCCCCTCCCTGCTGCCCATATTAAAAAGGCATTTTAAACACACACACACACACACCTAGTCTTTCCCTTCAGCCTTCAGCCCTCTTTTATTTCTGGCTAAACGACAACGACAACTTTTGAGTGGCGCATAATACCTGAAAAGTAATGTGACCGACCCCCCAACCGATATCGGCCGCCCTTGGGGAAATGATAGACTCAAACTCAAACGGGGGAAAACCCAAAAAAAAAAAACGACTGAGAAAAACTGCTCTGCAAGTTGATTATATTTCGTATTTCGCTTCAGCTTTTCCTTTATTTTTTTTTCCTTGGTCAATTCAAGTGTTCTTCTGCCGTTTTGCGCAGTTTTTTCTGTCAGTTTCCTCCTTTCTGCTGGAAAATTATTAGATGGCCATTTTTCCGGCACGTGCTTGGCGGCAACGGCGACGGCGGAAAAGGCATCAAGTTTTTTGTCAGGGCCAGTTTACGACGCGATTGCCTTCGGGGGCCAAATTGAAATGTGCCTTGGGAGACCCAAATGGTCTTCGAATGGCCGAAGGAGCCTGAAATATGAGACGAGCAGGCTCCCCCTAAATTGAGATATTTTCCAATTTACATCTCCTGTAGAAGCACCGAAGCAGTGCAGCATAAGTTCCCAGATACAATGTGACACAGCCTCCGCGCTCGTGCTCTATATATGCATCTCGAGTGGCGGCACACGCTTGACCTGGTTTAGTTCTGCATCCCCCGGCGAATGGCAGGGACACTGCCAGCCCCTAGATTCCTCCCCCTTTGACTGGCAGCATACATAAATTTGGCCAAGTACAGTTACTGCCATGGCAGGCCTTGGCTGCTGCCGCTGCTGGCCATTGTTGTTGGCCATGTTTTTGTGTTTCGGCAGCTTCCCTCGCCTGGCAATTGCAATTCCGCAAGGTCAGCCAGGCGCAAAGTGAATTCGCTTCCCCTTTCTCTCTCTATTATATAGGAATATATATATATATATGTGTATATATATATGTGATGTGATGACCCAGTTACTGGGACCCCTGGCTTAACTGGGCCTGCATTCTGGCCGAGGGTTTCTGGGTCAGCAGTACAGTTTAAGCCGGAGACAAGCGCAGCTTCCACAGGCTCAAATGGAAATAGATGAGGGCTCGGTGCCCCAGAAGCTCAGCCCACAAATATGGCTCGCTTGCACAGAGAGAAAAGGTAATTAATTGGGGGAAAATGTAGGTTTTAACCTGGATTCTTTAATGATGGGTACTTACAGGAAATAAATAGCAAATAATTTGTTTAAAAATACTTTTGAATCTTTTGAAATATTCCTATTGATTTATTTTTGATCAAATTATAATTATTGATATATTTTTCTTTCTCTCCTTGCTTATAACACATATCTGTGTGTATCCTTGATGAAGGTACAGTCGAACTGAGTGTATGGAATGCCTTTTTGTGCCTGTCACAAACTTTGACATTCCATTCGCTCTGTAAGCCAATTACTTTTTAGGTCCAACGTCCAGTTGAGGCCTTCGCCACTATCCCTCCGCCTGGCCAAAGCCTGGCTGGCCATCAACCACACATCTTGTTAAGGTCCGTGTTGATTAGGACTGTTCCAGGGCAAGAGCAGGAGGAGCCAGTGGGAAGGGGGACAACCCATTCAAGCTCCATTTGGCAATTACCGCAGCAATAAAAGTCAACGGCAAGTGCAGCCAGCCACACATTTTATTAGCAGCAGCGGCAACGGCAGCCCTTCGTACAATTTACGTGTGTCAAATAATAATTTCGTTGTCCCGGCCGCTTATCTCCCTGGGACAAGTGAAAATCCCCTTTTTCCGGGTAAGGGCCAGAAATTTACATTTCACAATTTACGAAAATTTTTATGTCATAATTGGATTCTGTGTGGCCCATTGTGTTCCCATCCCTGCCTGGCGTCCCAGCCAGAGATGTGACAATGAACAGCGATAACGGGTGGCGAAAGAGCTGGCGGTGGCTGATGGCTTTAAGTTAGGGTTGCGGTGCCCATTAAGACATGGCCCCAAGTATATGCCGAGTCCACTGATAAGGAATTTAATGCCCGACGGAGGAGGAGGGTGGTGGTTACCCCTTGTCGGGGTAAATTGAGCGTGGCAGGATATTGTCCTGGCTGGCAGACAGAACTAGTCACCATGTAGTTTGTTATAACAAATACTGATTCCAAGCGGAACTCATTTCCACTTCCTGCTGCTTGCAGTGGCTGCTACATGTTGCATACCCTCGGGCTGACCTGGAAATTTCTCAGTCAGTACATTTGTTAACCATTCCATTTGATCTAATTTGCTGGGAATAGAGATTGAAACAAGCACACGAGTTTGAGTTTTTTCGGGCAGCATGTTTCCCCTCAAGTGAACACAAAGTCGTCGTCTGTTTGCCAGTGCTCACGAACTTTTCGCATAAATTTTATATACGAAACGTGTTGGCAACTGTCTCTTTGGGTAAAATGCACTGAAAGAAATGGAAGGATTCTGTAAAATATATTTAATATAGGTAGAGGATTTATTAATAATGATAGGTTTAATTATATTAGATTTTACAACGATAGAAAATGATATTAAACTTGCAAACTTCTAGCAATCGACGTCCTAGAGTGACCGACTTCCTTCAACGCTGCCACCTGATTGCTCGCTCTCCTTCCTGAGCCGTTTTGTGTGAATCCTGGTCATACTGCAAGTGTTTACACACGCAGTGGCCCAGTGTGACCCCATTTATATTTAAAGCAACCCGTTGGAAAGGTCACAAATCACAATTTATAAGAGATACCTAATGTTTCTCACTGAAAAAGTTTTTTCTATGTGTGGCTTTAAGCCGCGTTATCCTAGCTAACGTTTTTTGGCCATGTCGCTCTGGTTATTGTGATTCTGTCTGCCCTGCCTCGCCCGTCCGTCCGTTCGCTGAAAATATCAAAATCAACGCCATTGTCATATTTGTTGAATGAATGAACACTCAACCTCAATTTCAGCTTCCATCGCTGTCAGCCTTTTTTTCCGCAGCTTTTCCCGCTGCCTCTTCCCCCCCACTTCCTCCCCGAGGCAATGACAATTTCGCGTGTGTTTGTCACATCAGTTATGCATGTGTGTTCTGTGAGCTTCTCATATATTTATGACACTCCACTCTGTCACTGTCTGCGACGGATTCGAATGCCGAATGCGAATGCGAATGCGAGTGCGTGTTTTTATTTAAACGCAATCAAATTAAGCGCCCAGCAAATTGGCAAGGCCATCAGCATTGTGTAATCAAGTTTACAGCGGGGGGAAAAACCCCTCAAAAACAAGGTGGAAAAACCTACAACGACATCAAAAACTATTCATTCCAACCCTCACCCGCCTAAAAAGACCCAATTTGCTCGACGGCAACTCGTTACAAAAATAGCATTTGCCAAGGGGCCGGGACCGGGGCCGGGGCTGATGATGAGGTTGATAAAGTCACCGAAAAAGTTGTGCTGAAAGCCTCCGAACACCCTTATCCGATTCGATGTGACCCAATTTTGCTCGCTGGGGCCTGTAAACACAGCGATAAGACTTTAAAATCAACGGAGCCCACATGCAAAGCGCTGCGAATTCGATTCGAGGCAGGGCACGGGCACATGTAGGATATATGGCATATAGCCTCCCCTGGCAATGCAAATTACAGAAATTGCCATGACGAACTTAGGCCGCTTTAATGGGGCGCGCAAAAGGGAAAGAAAAATAAATAAAATGGAAGCTCTTCTTCCCGTGTTCCTCCGGGGCGCAAACATAATTTGCGTTGCCTACTTTTGTGCGCGGGCCTTGGCAGGCGTTGAAATATAAACGGCGCCGCGAGTGCAATTCGCGCTTGCCGGGCATTAGGCTCTATTAGGCAGCGAGTGTAAACCTTTCAAGTCCTTTATTAGCCAGAAGATGCCAGATGGCACAGTTTCCTTTGAGGCAGGCAGGCAGCCAGGGAGTCAATAATTTATGCTTCCGCTCCATTTTCCTCCATTGACGGGGCTTCCAGTGACCCAATTTCCCTAACAGAGCAGTCCAGTCGCTCTCTGACTCTTCGGAAACTCTCTTTCCTTCCCAGGTTTGCCTCTCTTCCTCTGTTAGGCTGGCCTAGTTTTTGCGGGGGGAGCCGCAGTTAACAGTGGCTCTCAGCGAGAGAGAGAGACTCTCGGAGAAAGGAGAGCTGGGGTGGCAGGAGCCCGCAGAAAGGGGGTTTGTTGTGTATACATCCCTCTCTCAGTCTCACTCTCTCTCTATGTACTGTTGACCCAATTTCGCGGCGACTGTCCTTCCACAGCTGTTCTGATTTCGGTTTCGATTTCGGTTCGCATTTCCGCTTTTGTGTATTTTTGGCCCCAACCCGACGCGACGCGACTCTCTGGGGTTTGGGGTTGTTTATGCTTGGGAACTGCGGACTGCTGCGAGCTGGGAAATGGGAAATGGGAAAGCGCCAAGATGAACAGAGAGCGCACGTAAACAGGAAAACTTTTATTTACCCCACGCACGTACAGGCCGGGCTCGGTGCGTATGCGTGTGTGTGAGTGAGTTTTCCCCAAGATGTGTGTGTGTCAAGTAAATTTTCATTGAATGCGACGCCTTTGGCAGGGGAAAGGGAAATTGCATGGCAACGCATGGACTGCCTTGCCTCGGCTGATAACGTCACATAAATCGATGGGAGAATTATCAAGTCCTCAAATTAATAAGGAAGGATGTGCTGCTCATCATTTCCTTGGGTATCAAAGGAGATATCTACTTTCTGGCAGGGATTAGCTCGAAGTACGCTTTCTTATATCGGGAGCAAGGAGGCCTGGAACCTGGCGCCACTTTCCACGCTGCTTCCCCTCACAGCGACCTTAAATAAGATTCATGCCAGGCCGCCCACTCACGTTGCCTATTTATGTTTGCCCGGACCCAGGCCCAGACCCAGACCCAGACCCGGCTTCCTACCCGCTGTTTTTCCTGCCAAATCAGGACATAGTGCGGTAGTCATTGCCGCCGTAATACGCACACTTCTGGGGGTGGAATTTTATTTCCTGCTCCTGCTCGAGCCCGAAAGTTTGCCAGCTGGAGTTCTGCGCCGGCGAATGGTTTTCTTTCATTAGCAAACAGCGTCCCGTTCCTCATTAGAGCCGGGGGATAATTAACACGCACCAATACACGGGCACAGACATAATTCAAGTTGCTTTAATTTACTTTCGCATTCAACTGACTTGGCAGGTGCCATAGCCAGGGGGGGAGCCAGAGGAATGAGACAGATTGATAGACCGAAATGATTCCAAACTCGTTTCCGTATTAATTGAATATAATTGGATTGGCAAACGGCGACGGCGTCAGCTTGGGAATTGAAAATTACGCATACGCAGCGTTTGACAAACGGCCGTGCTTATCGGCCGGCGCTGGCAAAACGGCGGCATTAATAAACCCCTTTTTGCAGACAATCGCCTTGCCTCTTCCTGCGGCTCCTTAAGATGCCAGTCACGCAGGCCGAGAGCGCCGGAAAACTGCAAACGGCAAATGGCAATGGCAGGAAAACACTTGGCAAGCACATACACACGCACACACGCACACATCTGGCAACAATTGCCGAGTCGCAGGCCTTTATTTATGTGCCAGGATATGCGTTGTATCCTGGCCCCCCAAAAGTCTGGCCGCAAACGAATTACGGCCGCCCACTAATTGCACCAAGTTAAAACGAAAATGGTGTAGAACTTGCTGCTTTTCCGCTCTCCGCTGCCTTTGGCAGTTAACAGTTACACCGAAAAAAGGTTAAAGCGGATGATAACTAATAATATTAAGCCAAAAAACAATTAGGAATAGCTTGGGACTAGGAGAGGTTAGCTTGTATTCAACCCTCTTAGGTATAAAATTCGGTTTTATTCTTGGTTTTAAAGCCAACTTATAATTGGGCTGCTTTAAAGTAGTTTACCAGCTTTAATTTGTCTTAAAAATATCCCTACAAAATGTTCTTTAAGCTCTTTAGTCAAACATAACTCCTCATTAAATTTAGCAGACCCTAATGGCTTATTTTCTCAAAGTGTACACCCTCCTGCAGATGAGTGCCAACCACGTGCGTCAACAATTTACGCCGCTTAAGTAGCGCCTGGATATTTATGTTTATGATTACGTTGCGGTTCGCAGACTCCCCCCTAAAATGGCATTCAGCGCTTGCCAGCTTTTCTTTGGCTTTTCCCGCTGCTCGTTGCCTCGCAGCTCGCCTCGCATATTACGCATATGCCGCATGTGCCCAGGGTGTGAAAAGTGCTTGGGGCTTGGGCTTAAGTGCGACCAAAGCGAACAAAGCTCTCTCTCTCACTCAGACCACAAAGTTGTAAACAAATCGTTAATCACTCGCGGCACAAGGACAAAAACCGAAAACCGAAAACCCAAAAGTGAAAAGTGAAAAGCGAAAACTCAATTTTCAATTTCCACCAGCAGCAGTGGCACAAGGACAACAATTGCCAGCGCAAGGACGCAATCAGTGCCCGCTAAACTGTATGTAAGCCAAAAGCAGCATACTTAAACTGGGTCAACTGGCGGCGTCGCTGCCGGCGCTACGGCCGGCGCAGCAGCTGCAGCGCTGCCCTAACCTTCAGCATAAAGCGCAGCATAAATGCGGGCGCATAAAAAGCGACAGGCGACGACGAGCGCAAAGCTGGGCGGGAAAGCGTGTCAAGGCGAGCGGCAAACAGCAAAAACGGAGCAAAGCGACCGCAAGGTGACCCAGTAAATAGGCAACGAGTGGGGGGTGGTCGGTCCTATGTACCCGGGGGCGGATGCTCGCTCGGCAAGGACGCAAAGGCGAAGGCGAAGGCGCACCGGACCCGGACCCGGGCCCGTTATCAGTGCAGTGGCGGTGCCGCCTGCCTGCCATTCGTGCGGCATCGTTTGCCGCTCGGGCGAGTTGACCAAGGATTCCAGGCAGCCTGCCAGCCAGTTGCATTGTCCGCACCAACACAGTCGCACTTGGCACCGGGCCGGCACCGGTTCGAATCGCTCCTCAGCTCCTCAGTTTGTGTTTCCTCGCGCTCTGTTTTGTTCCGTCTCCGTCTCCGACTCCGACTCCGTCTCCGACTCCAGCATGAATGCCATGGCACTCAACTACTACGTGGAGCGCAGTGACTACGAGAGCTATGGCGGCGATAGTCCCCTGGCGGACTGCTCCTCGCGCTCCTCGTCGGCCTCCTCAGAGGACTCCCTGCTGCAGCCCTGTTCCCGCCAAGTACGCATAGGGTTTTCCCATCCATAAAAAAGAAAAATCAAGTGTAAAAGTGGCCTTGTTTGTAGTTAAATCCCCTTTAATGCACCCAAGATAAGTGTAATAAAAACCCTCTAATATTTATATTTTTCCTCCCCTCTCTTTGCAGTCCAAAAAGTTCCGCTGCACTTTCCCAGGATGTCACAAGGTGGAGCCCGATCAGAAGAAAATCGAGCGTCACATTAGGAAAACGCATTTGCGGTAAGTGCCAGTGAAAATGCCCTCCTCAGGGAGTGGGAAGAGGGAGAGGATTAAGTGGTCCGGGGCGAGCAGCAAGTGGGGCGGGCCTTGACTTAGTGCTGGGGCTGGTGCCGCCGCGACCTTCTCCGCAAGTGCTTCCCCTGTGTAGCCGAGTACGGGAAGCTCGAAAGTGGAGCACTCGAGCGCAGTAAGCAGGTCACACGACGACGAGTGCTGCTGCTGCTGCTCCTCGCCAGCACGCAGATTACTGTGCGCACGCCAGAGTGGGGGCGCAGTGGGTGCAGTGGGTGCAGCGCTTTTGAGGCCAAGGTCCAGTCTCCAATCTCCCACACACGATCCGCGCTGAGCTTTGACACCTGGCAATCTCGTTTCCTATGTAAATCGCAAATAAAAAACGCTTTGGGGTTTCGCTTTTTTGCTTTTTTGTTGCTTTTGCTTTGACATTTTCTTGTTGATGTTGCTTTTGTTGCTTCTCTCTTCTGCATAGTACATGCGGTATATGTATACGTATCTATATATATATATATATAATATGTTTATAGTTATGTATGCAGTGTGTGTAGTATGTGAGGGTGTTGGTGGAGTGGTTCTTATTGTTTTTTTTGCTCTATAAAGTACAGTACGCATATAGGATGTGTGTGGTGTGTATATCTAGGTATATATTCTTATATAGCGCTTGGCAGGCTGGCAGCAATGTAGGGTGAAAGATAAAGATAAAGCCAAGATAAATCGTAATCGGGGGGGGGGGCGAAAAATATGTATAATCTCTCTTAGCAAACTTAGCACTAAATCCTATGAGCAATTTCTTACAATTTCAAAACGAACTAAGACAAGTACAAGGGGACACATACGAGTACGAAATAATTGAAACTAGCTGGAGAGGTATACACAATATAATATATATAATAACACACATAATATAGATACAGAGTACAATCTGAATATGTTGGTTTGTTTGTTCAAAGCTTTCGCGGCAATTCGCACTTGGCAATTGGCATATTAACTAAGAGACTTCCTGAAGCGCTGGGCTAGGGCTAGATATATCGCGATTACATTCGCATTACAGTTTAAAAACACTAATTACTAACGGCTAAAATTAGCTTAGGCTTATTAATATGCTGCGTGTTCTCTAAACAACTACATTAGTCTGCCTTGATTTGTTGATTGTTTGTTGGTTTTCGTGGTGGTTGATGGTGGCTGGGAGTCCTCCATTAAATTAAAAGCATTAAAAGAGGGAAAAAGTAAAGAGAGAGGGCTGAAAATAATTTACACTGTTCAATAAATAACCTAAGCGTAAGCATAAAGTGGTAACAAAACAAAAGCGCTGACAAAGATAGAACCAATCATTAAAGTTGAGCGAAGAGAATTCCCAGAATGTGTGCTTGGTTTTATTATTCGATCCGCCGCCGCCTCCGCCGCCGCCTTAGTGCGGATGCATAAGTCCGTGGGTAATGTCCATGCTGCCATCCCCAATGCCATTGACGCTGAGGCCGCCGTTTAGCATGCTAGAAGCTGGGTGAAAAACGCACACACAATTAGATTTGATCTCTTTCGATGGCTTAAATCCTTCAAAAGCTCTCACAGTTGCGTGATCCTTGCGTGTCCATCTGCGTCCAGTACTGCTCCGATGGGCTCTGCGTACTAGTCCCCGGCGGCGCCTGCACCGGCGCCCCCGTGTACCGAAAATACGGATTCTTCAGGTCCAGGGTATTGCTCGACGAGATCAGCGTGCCCTCGATATGCAGATCGATGGTCACATCGTACGACTGCCGCCGATTGGCCTCGAGGAGGACACGCCCTGTCAGCGTCTGGCCCTGCTTGATGAAGATGGGCATGGGCAGCAGGCAGCGCACCTGATACCAGTGCGTCAGCGGGGCAGTGGGCGACGTGGAGAGCCACACGTTCTGGCTGCTGCCGCTGAACTCGACGTCGAACCAGAAGGCGAGGCCATGGCAGATGCCCGTCTGCAGGATGTGGAACTCGAGGGGGATGTCTGCGGGAGAGAGTAAGAGCGGAGTTAGCCTTGATCTAAGGTTAGCTAAGGGTCAGCTCACCTATCAAGTGCAGGTCGTCCTCCTTGTCGTTGAGGAAGTCGCACACATGCCGCACCGACTTGGCCATGCAGATGCGTATGTCGAAGGTGTCCACAATGGGCTGGCGGAAGTACTCCTTCATGCCCTCCTTGTGCAGCGTGGTGAGGTCGACGCCATGGAAGGCCGACTGATACCAGAAGTTGGCCTTGTTGTACTGTTCCGAGTACAGAGACTCGTCCGAAAAGGGGGCAATGTGGAGATCCCCATGCGTGGGATACATCTTGCCGTGCGGCTTCAGCCACTTGCGGGCATGCAAATACGTCTCCAGCATGCGCTCGTTATAGAGCATGTAACCCATAGGCTCTGATACGATCACATCCACCTTCTCGGGCAGCTCGATCTCCTCGATCTTGCCCGGTATCACAGAGATCTTGTGCTGCACATTGTTCGATTCGACCAGCTGCTGGGCGTACTGGGCCATGTTTGAAGCCTCGATGGCGTACACCTTAGCGGCGCCAGCCTGAACGGCGAAGAAGGAGAGGATGCCAGAGCCGGCGCCCACGTCCAACACGACCTTGTCCTAGAACCGAAAGGGTTTTAGGGGGGTTTAATAGGGAATTCTGGTAGAATTCCTAGCCTAGACGTACTTGAAAGTCCACCGCATTGCCCAGTATAGCCCTTTGGTAGGTGCTCGTCCTCACATAGTCCTGCATCATGTTCTGCTGCTGGCTGAGGTAGCCGTAGAACTGGAAGTACTGCGAGGCGGACGACTCCTCGGTGCGTTGCGAGAACACGGACTTGGGCCGCAAATGCTTCACATTCTCCACCACCTTGCGGAAGAGCTGCTGGTCCTGGTCGCTGGCAAAGCGCAGCACCAGATTGTCGGCGTCCAGGGAGACGGCATAGCTCCGTCGTCCCATCTGGGCGGCATCCGTGTCGGCGGCTATCATGTACTCCTTGAGCACGTGGCTGCGGTCGTCATCTAAGCGATTAAAGCGATTAATGGGGCCTCACAAAGGGGACTCGGCGCGGGCTTACCTGGAACGACGCGCAGCACTACACCCTGGGAATCGTAGCTGCAGAGCAGCGTGCAGCTGCCCTTGTATTTGTTGGTGAACTCCAGCTTCTGCTCGTCGGCGATGGCGCTGATCACCACGCCGCTGAACTGGCAGTTGCTGAGCGGGCAGACGACGGCGGCGGCGGACAGTTTGCGGGGCTGCTGCGGCTCCTCGGCTCGCTGGCTGGACATCTTGGCTGGTGCTGGTGCTGGCGCTGGCGCTGGTACTGGTGGAAGCGGCGGTGCAGTCTCTACTTTATCTGGGGGGATCACAGCGCTCGCTCACAGCTCGTTTTTTCTCCTTCTTAATTGACAATGTAGGCCGTGCAATACACACACACATGCACACACACAACACACACACACACAGAGGCAGACAGACAGACGCGCAATTTTTTTTCTTTCCTTTCTATCAGCGAACTTTTTGCACAACAATCAGTCGTCTGGCTTGGGAAGTGGCAGCTGGGGTAATTGGCGCGCTGGCTATTCGGGCGCGCTGCTCTGGCTTGGAGTGCTGCTGAAAATCGATCGCTGTTGTTGATTTCGTATTGATTTCACACGGAACGTGCGTATTTTTTTTTGCAAAAAGTGTCGCTTTGACCAGTGTGACCGTGGCGAGAACGCGGTAATAGCCAGCAACCAGAGGGTTGGTCACTCTTAGGGAAAATACTAGATTTAATACCAACGCTGTGCGCGCAGTGAATGGCATTGCGGGCTGGTTGGCAACGCGAAACCGAGAATAGAAAAGCGAGCAACAAAAGTAACGGTCTTTTAAAAGGGATGATGGAAATTGAATTGTTGTTGTACCCAAGTTCATGAATTATATATTAAGTAAATAGGTAATAGGTACCAAGGTACAGCCAGAGAGTACCTTACGCAACACTGTCTTAATCAATTTCCTCCGCCTTGCAGGCACAATGACTGCGAGAATGAGGAGGAGTTCTACTACACGGAGGACGACGACGACGACGAGGTAAAGGCGCCCAGCCTGGCCTCCGAGCCGACGCTCAGCCACCGGGACATGGCGCGTCCGCCGCACGAGGATCCGGAGTACCAGAAGCAGATCGTTGGCAACTTCAAGTGGGTTTCTTTTTCGCCAGAGTAACCAGAGTAGGACTAACCAGATTTCCTTTCTCTATTTGCAGGCAAGGACGCGCCGGGAGCCACAATAACCACCTAAGGCAGCCGCACGGCCGCACCATCAGCAGCGGCAGCAGCATCCCGAGCACCCACCAGCAGCAGCTGCAGAACAACAACACCAGCTGCATACCCACTTCGCACCTGGCCCACCACAACTACACCTGGCCAGCGGCGGCGGCGGCGGCATCGGCAGCGGCAGTCGCGGGACTGTCGGCGGGGCTGGGCACGCCCACGGCGTCCGCCTCCTCGCCGCTCACCAAGCACGCTCGCTCGTCGTCCGCCCGTCTGACCCACTCGGTAGCGCCATATCCATCGCCGACGAACGTCCAGCAGCAGCACCACAGCAGCAGCAGCCACCACACGCACCACCACAACTATGCCGGCAGCAGCAGTGGCGGCACCACCACCACTAGCAGCAGCAGCAACAGCAGCGGCAGCGGCAGCCCGGTGATCCACAGCAACAGCAGTGCCAACAACATGCTGCAGCAGCTGTCGCAGCAGAATGTCACGGTCACGGCCCACCACAGCCAGCAGCAGCAGCAGGCGCAGCCACATCTGCAGCAGCAGCAGCATCTGCCGCACCACCAACAGCAGCAGCACCACAGCCAGCAGCAGCAGCAGCATCTCCTGTCCAGTGTGACGATCACGCCGAACTACCATCCGGCGCAGGCACATCCTCACCAGCAGCTGCACCACCAGCACCAGCACCAGCAGCAGCAGCAGCAGCACATGCGTCCACATCAGCATCCACAGACAACTGCCGGCAACCTGGTTGCCCACAACAACAGCAGCAGCAATGGCAGCAATCCCCTGCAGCATCTGGCGGGGCAGCAGCAGCAGCAGCAGGCGGTGGCCAAGCACACGCCCCACTCGCCCGGCAAGAGGACGCGCGGCGAGAACAAGAAGTGCCGCAAGGTGTACGGCATGGAGAAGCGCGACCAGTGGTGCACTCAGTGCCGGTGGAAGAAGGCGTGCAGCCGCTTCGGCGACTGAAAGCGGCAGAAGTCGTCGACGGAGGCGGCAAACCAGGCGTCGGCGCACCTATCCAAGGCAGCAGCAGCAACTCCCCATCCAAAAGCAACACCCACTCCGAATCCGAATCAGAATCCAAATCCCACACACAGTTCAAGTCCGAGTCCAGCGTCCAGCAAGATGACCACCACGGTGGTGCGTCTGGCGGCTGAGGTGGCTGCCGGGAAGCAGCTGCCCGCCTCGCTGACCATCAAGACGAACAAGCGGTATGGCGGCGGCGGACAGGTGCATCCGTACAGCAACACGATCAGCAACCGGCCGGTGCGTATACGCAGTGTGGCCACCTCGGTGATTGTGGCGCCCATTTCATCGGCAACCCAAACGGAGCAGGAACAGGAGGAGGAGGAGGAGCAGCATCTGGCAGAGGAGGAGGAGGAGGAGCAACAGCGGCAGACGGATCAGGAGGAGGAGCAGGTGGCTGCGGCCAATGGCCTGCTGGCCTGGAGCCGAGCAGCCGCCAGCCAGCAGCAGCAGCATCAGCATCAGCAGCAGCAACAGCAGCAGCAGGCGCAGGCTCAGGCCGTGCTGATGCAGGGCTAAGCTGGCTCCGAGATTCCCTCTACGATCCGTATCCGTCTACCGTCTACCGTCTCCCGCCGAGCTCTGAGCTGAACCTGGATGGGACTGTGGCCGCTGCTGCTGGCCGAAGGAGGAGGAGGAAGCCCGACAAATGCAAAATGCAAAATGCAAAACGAAAAATGGTCTCTTCTTTATTTACTCTGCATTGAATTGTGCACCTTAAACACGTAACGGTATCTCTTTTGTTGTTGTGCAGGTGTTCGCCAACTGCCGTGCAAATGTTGCTGACAGCATTTGCGCCCGGGCAACATTTGCAATCTACAATAATCTAATTATTATTATTATTACTATTCATTATGACTATTATTACAGTGCGTAAATATACATATAAAAAAGCCTATACAATATTTATTTATAAAATGACTTTGTTAATTCTTATGTTAAAAACAAAAACAAAAACAAAACAAAAGCAACAGCTACCAGCAGTTGGCAGATTTTTATATACAGAAAACCCAAGCAGATAAAATACGTATATGCCAGCTGTTTTACATAAAACAAATACCATAAAAAAAGCAAAAGAAAAAACAGCAAACAAAAAAATCGAAAATGAAGGAAAAGAAAGGGAAAGAATTCAAACATAAACAACAAACAAAAGAAAACAAAACAAAAGAAAGGAAAACAAAACAAACAATATTTAAAGCAAATATACATTTGATTTTTTTTTAGTTTGTAAGAACTCTAGTAAATTTTTTTCTAGTATTAAGTGCAATTTCTGTTCTACTTCTCGCTCTAAACAAAGAAAACAAACGAAAAACATAAGCAAATGCTAAAAACAAACTCAAAAAGAAAAAACAAAACAGAAACTAATCAAAATGGATGGAAGGCAAACTATAAAAAGCAGAATATTCAAAACGAAACGAAAACCTAAACCTAAAGATATGCAGATATTAAAATATTCAAGGCGTTGCATCTACACATTATATAATAGGCATAAACGACAAACAAAAAATAGTTAAATTACTTGCATAATCATTGTGTAATTTCAAATCCAAAACCGTTTAAACAATTTGTATATGTGTGTGTTAAAGCGCTAAGAGTTAAGTATTAATCGAACTTCATGCATACGAGAACGGCAATAGATGGACGAGACACACAGCTAAATAATCTAGTTAATTAAGGCAACCAGCCACCACCCAGCACTCCACCCGACACACCACCTTCCACACACCATAACACCCCAAAGTCCTCAGACTGTCAAACATCCATAGAACAATTACCCGAACCCGAACCCGAAACCAAACCCAAACCTGAACCCAAGTCCCTGAACCCACGCTACTCTGTAAAATATAGACATTACGAGCAACTTAAACTTAAATGTAGTGAATTTTAAACAAAAAAAAACCAAGCAAGCAAGCAAACAGCAAACAGACACAGACAGGCCGACAGACACACAGATAACAGATAACAGGCACTCGAAGGATACTTCTCGGTTAGATCCTTGAAGAGAGTACAGAAACCGTCAAAATTTCTTATATTGGAGCCAGAAGGAAAACGTTTTTCAAAACATGTTCAAATTTTTATTAATACCTTGTTAAGTTGATATTTTCTAAAAACAAACAAAACAAAACACAAAAACAAAAACGAAAAACGAGCGGAATTCGTCTATTGATTAATTTGTAACGAACTTATGACTAAAATCTAAGATTTAAAGATTTAAAGAGTTAAAAAAAAGAGAAAACTTTTTGCGTTGTGCAACTGTTGTGAATTGTTCAAATTACGGTATACACATACAATACAATGACGTCACAAAGGAAATACCCAGCGAGGTTTGCGAGGAAGATACACATATATATCTCATAAGATATCTATATAGCAATCGAAGTTATAAAGATCGAGGAGCGAAGGCAACTTACGGATGAAATGAAGAAATGAGAAAATACACAAGGAATTCTTAACCAAATTGGAAGTACAAACTAAAGTCTAGAATATGTAAATATAGAACCCCCATACTACACACACACACACATAATGGAAAAGCGAGGAAAACGGAAAACGGAAATGAGGAAAAGCAGTGCAATGGGTTGAGCCAGGAAGGAAAAGAAAGAAAAAGAGGGAAAAGAATGTGAGGAAGAAAATTTGAGCTTAAGAGCGGCATAAGCTTTAAAAAGTTTTTTTGGATCAAGGAAAATATGGAAAAGTTACGAAAAAAACCAGGGAGGGGGGGTGAGAATCGAAAGAAAATCGAAAGAAAGTAAGGAAGAAAGAAAGAGAAAGGTTGAGCTTAAAAAACCGTAAGGAGAAGATACAAAAAAACACGCAAGCGATAATTTCATTGAAATTGTTTGCCGTGATTTGAATGAAATTCATAATGGTGGCCATTTCTTGTGTAATGCGAAAAAGTTTAACAACATTTTTTACACACTTGTATTTCGTTTTTATTAATACTATAAGTTTAATCAAACCCACAACAACAACAAGCCGGAGGAGTAAAATGCAATCTGAGAGAGAACGGAGGAAATACAAAAAACAAAAACATTTTACTTACCTTTTTGTCTGTCGCCCGTCGTCGGGTCGGTCGGGCGTCTATTCTTTATTACGATTATGATTACGAGTATGATTATTGTCATCATTATTATTGTTTTTCTTGCTAATTTTCGTGCACCCTACACACACCCTACACACCCAAAAAAAAAAACAAAAAACATTACGTAGTTAAGTACGTACACTCGATCTATTTCGTTGCGTTCTGGAAATTATTTAAACTTAAGTGATATTTTTAGAGAGAAACAACAAAACAACCAAGAAAGAAAGAAAGAAAGAAAAGAAAACTATCCATTATTATATAATTATCGCTAATATTTCTTACTATTTTACGTGTACGATTATCATAATCACGAAAAGAGCAAGAAATCCTGAAGCAACAACCATCGAAGAGTGACAACATTGAAACCAGAAAAATATATACGTATATATAGCAGATCAGCAAGGCTCTATCCATCGAACATGAATGCTATGATGCAGGATTCATACAATAGCGAGAAATATAATATTTCTTTTTAGTTTATCTTTTTTCTTGAAAAGAAAGCAACACAACAGCAACAACAACAACAAACAAGAACACCCATTTTATTAAAAAAACAAAACAAAACAAAAATACAATTGTTATTTATAATTAAACAAAACAAAAACCAAAAACCTTGTTTTCATTATGATTTTACTTTCAGTTTCGCCTTGGTTTCAGTTTTTACCTTGATTTCCCCCTAAAAGCTACGTACTCAGACACGCGAAAAGTGTTCCTAAGCAGTGCGAGAGAGCTACTGATCTCGCTGGTCTGAGTACGAAGCTTGACGAAAGACGAAAGAATGATAGCATTTCTCAATACAGTCACGGTTTCTCCCAGGGTCTCAGACGTAGAAAACCGATCGCATCGGATCGAAAATTGTACAACTTTCTAAAAGCTTCAGATATGTAGTTCTTTCGTTGACTTAAGCCATCGGACAATGTACAGACATAGAGAGAGAGAGGTGCTTACATAACACAGAGCGATGCGTTTATATCTATTAAAAATATGAATATATGACAAACAAATATATAATATCGGGCATATTTGCCTCCGTGTACGTGTAAGCAGATATAATATGCATGTAGATGGAAACTTATGATATTTCTTCTGATATTTATCGTCGTTATTGATGTGTAAAAACATAAAACATTAACTTAAGCTAGGAAGCTAGGAAGCTAAGATGGATTCAAGCTCGATTATAATTAGAAATCTCACGGCAGCTGGCGGCCAGGGCTATCCCTGGCGCAGCGAATGCTGGTTCAGCGCGGTATGTTGCATCCACTAAACGATATATAACTAAGTAATTGATACTTGATACATTATATACATACATATATATATATATACAGTACATTTAGGTGTGTAGCTACGAGGGCCAAGGGATATGGATATCCGTTTTGCGGCCTGGGCGTCCTTGTGTGTGTGTTGGTGTTCACTTTTTTGGATAATTGGATTGATAATTGATAATTGGAGAATTGGATTGAATTGGAGAGCGAAATTAGTTATAAAACCACAAAAAATTGCATTCAATATAAGGCTGATTTATTTGACTTGTTCATTTTGATATAGACACACACCGAACACACACACAACACACACGACACATACGCGGCACACACGCACACTCGCGCGCGCTCATATCAGCCAGGCAGCTCTAACGGTGCTAGACATTGAGAACTCCACTTAAGGTTAAGTGCATTAAATTAAATGAAATTAAATTAAAGCGGTTAGTTTAGTGAGTATCCAGCAAAAGACTTGCGCATCCTTGATTTAGCTGCGTTTTCACCGTCACAATCCTCTTCTACCCACTTCGCACCCACTCGCATTTATCCATTTTCACCAAAGATACGGATCAGGAGGGGCTTATAATTCCGATCCTCAGGCGTTTTAGAGTAGAAGGTATATAGTTGTTGGTCGGGAAACGAAACAAGACAAAGTGCTCTACACTGCCAGCAACGTAACAACATCCAAACACTAGGGCTGGCACAAGAATCGGTGTTAATCGATTTTTAATCGATTTTTGCATACCAAAAACATCGAAATCATCGATTCTTCGCCAGCACGCTCTCACGCCTATCAGCTCGAATCATCCAGTCCGCTTAGAAACACCACAAATCACACACTCTAAGAAAAATTTGATGAAAGCAATATGCTGTTTATACAATCAAGTATCCCCCTCGTACTGGGGGATAGTGTCACCTCTATCATGCATCGCACCCATTCGACATAAACTGACTGATACTTCAAAAAAAAAAAAAAACAAAAAAAACTTTAATACGAAGCGAGAATGAGAAATCACGTGAGAAATCAGTGAAAAGTGAGAACGTGAAATCATTTTGCAATCCCGAGCTTAAGTTAAGCGAGAGGAGGGCATCATTTCAATAATAGGTTCTACATAAGTTTTTCTACCCGAGAGTTGTTGTAACTTTTTTACAATTTAAATTTACGATAATTGGCAAAGGACAATTGTTTTGAGATAATGCGAATTGTATTCAATTATATTTTGCATTGATTGATTGATTGATTGGCTGACAAACTGAAACCACTAGATGTCTTCAAAATTGGCTATAATGCAAGCGCAACCCTGATTTTCGAAAACAAAGACTTTTTGTTCTGGGGCGACGAGAGACCCAGGAATTTCGGTTAACAGAAATTTCGATGAAATCCTAAAAATTAACAAGAAAAAACCTTAAAAATTAACGATTAACGATTAATGATTAACGATTAACAATTAATATGTAACAATAATCGGTTTAGTTGACTGCCGAGAAAGTTTATTAGGATCTAGGCGATATGATTGAATTGACTTGTGACTCGACTTGATTAAATTTAGACGCTCCCACTATCTACCTACCCCCCGTTCCCACCACATTTGTATTAGTATTTCGTATTTGTATGTCTAGCATTAGGGGCATCCATCCCCCCCGCCACCCAAGGCACACACACGCGCACTCTCATTCATCTTCGTCCTTAAACCTTGAACTCTTCGTGTTTTTATGTGTAGTTCGTAAGCGATGAATAATGAATACTGATAATTACTTGTTGTTGTGTCCACATCTATAGAGATGTATAAGGTAACCAATCGATTGAGATTTCCCCCGTTGAGTTGATGACACGCCCTCATCCTTGTTTTTGTTTTGAAACACACATTGTTGACTCGTTTGCTGTTATAAGAAAGAAAGATACATACAATAACCATTTACGTACGTTTATCCCCACTGTGTACTTACAACTCGGTTCTGCTTGCAAAGTTAGGATAGAGCATACTTTAAAGGCAGCGGCGGTCCCAGGTCCTTGGGCCGTCGCGGATGATCACCATAATAACAAGGTACAAAAGCGGCACAGGTGCGGCTGGCGGGGTACACTGCCACGCCCACTACAGCCATAGGCAAAGCAGGCCTGGAGCAGGTGAAAGTAAAGCAGAAGCACACCACACACAGAAATACACAGAAACACAGATAATATTACGATTACGAATACGATTACGAGCTAGCGTAACTGAGTTTTGCATTTCCAGAAACAAAAACAAAATCGAAAATCAATACGAATACGATTACGAGAAGATAAAAAATGAAAAGAAAGAAAAGAAAAGATGGGGATAACTAAGAAGCAAGCGCCAGGAGAAACCATATGAAACCAAGTAAATAATAACCAGCAACTAAGTGTCGTGTATATTCCATGTTAAAAGCAAGAAGCAGCAGCTCTATAAGCATATATTATACATGTATACAGTATATATATATTTAAATACCAGTACTTATAAACCATATGCATACATATATCTAACCAAAATTACGAATAGCGAACGAGGTCGAGCCCCTGCTCCCTCCCTGACAAGACCCCAGCAGACGACACATTACTCATACGTACCGTTGCGCGGAACGTAGCTAACAAAGAGAACTCGAGGACCCAGAACCCAGAAACCCAACTCAATCACTAGTGACCCCTACTAACTACTACTACTTAGCCCACTTGCACCCACATATACCTACTGACATACGATATATAAGGTCCGTAAAGCAGACAGACAGAGAGAGAGATGTTTAACACTTCAATTGAACATTGGTGAGAATCGAGTACCTACGTAACTGAATGAGATAGAGAGAGAGAGCCCCAGCCAGGACACAGGACATCCTGCGGGCGAGTATATTTTTTGCAAAGCAAATTGTGCAGAAACTAAGGGAGAACCTTTTAAGCGCAGACATTTTTAGACAAACAAAAGGAAACATACAAAAAATAGAGCAGCAAAGGGATACAAGCAGATCGAACACACTCACACACAGACTACAGATCATAAATATATATATATATATATTTTGCGTCTTTATATATGTATACACTGGCGAACGCGGCATATTTGTATATTTACACCCAATGTACAGATCAGATCAGCAGCCACAAGTCACAGCAGAATGCGGCTAGCAGATAGCAGGTAGCAGATAGGGAGATAGAGATACTTTAGTGCTCGGTTGCTTCGGTTGCTTCTTATGCTTCACGTCCACATCCACGTCCCAGATCAATCATTACCCTCCCTCTCCGGGTGCCCTCGTCGGATGGCCAGTGCACGTTTTGCACCAGACCTCTCTGTACGTAAACCTAAGAATAATCACTCTCACACACCCAACACTCACTCACACCTCACTCACACCTCACCACACACACCGAAGCATTCTTAACTCTAACAAACGGCATTCTCGCTATAAGAAATCCCACAAAGTAAATCATTTTCAAGACTATTTTAAGCGAATGAATAATATACAAGCAAGAACTCCATCAAATCATTTCAATGGACGTGTTTATGAATGTTGATTTTAAACAGTAACTTGAAATCAGAATGGATAAAAAAGCAAAACGTAAACGTAAACGGTAAACAACTAAATGTATGTACTAAGCAAGACAAGATAAAAATTCTATAATAAAATAAAAATAAAAACAGAAAAGACAAGAGCAAGATGATACTTTCAAAACTAACCCAATGTGTTTTTATTGCCAAGGGAGTCTCTCTTTAGTAAAAGGAATATTTATTTTGGTTAAAACCTCACTTAAACATCGATGAGTAGTCGCTTTGCACCATATAAAGGACGTGCACGAGGATGACCGACGCACTCTGGAAGGCCAGCGAGCGGTTCATGCGAAATGTGCCAAAAACCGTGATATACGTGTGCTGCCTCGCCAGCTGTAGCGAAAACCACTCGATCTGCAAGAAGCCACACACTATAACTTCAATCTATTATAGTCCCAGCAGTCCACGGACTTACCCTTCGCTCCACCTGAGGGTCCTGCTGGCAGGCTGTTCGCACTATCTCCTGGGCAACCTCGAGCAGGGAGCCCGTCGTGTGGGCCACACAGTTCATCAGGCACGAGAACATCAGCGGTTGGATGCAGGTAATGAAGGCCAGCACCAGATGCATGTACTCAACCTCGGAACGTCCATGTCCGAGGAAGACGCGGACCAGTAGGTAGCCCACAACGATGCCGCTCCAAAGATTGCGAACCAGGTAGCACAGGAACACGAACTTGAAGATGCCACACACCTCGGCGGTCAAGTCGATGAGGCACTGCGACATGGCATCCAGCTTGCGAATCTGACACAGTTGGTAGGCCACAGATTTAGGGTTGGGATCCAGGAGTATCCTCTTTAGGCCGGACTCCATCCGCCACCAGCATCGGCAGATCTCAGACATGATGCAAAAGGCCAGGGCGTTCATGGCAAAGATCATGCACTCGGACATGAAGCAGTAGCACGGATGATGGAAGCCCATCCTGGAGTGGAGAACATTCAGAGCCACATGGATGCCGACCCGAAGGATTAGCATGGCGATGAGGAGGAACAGTAAGCAGTTTAGGAATCGCTCCTTGCCCTTGGGCACTGTGTATCCCCTGCGCCTGCTCAGCTCGTCCTGAAGCCGCAGCTTACGCAGGGTTCTATAGATTCTACCTTGCCATCGGGTGGAGCAGTCCATGCAGCTGACCACCGTGAGATAGAGTACTAGAAAATAGGTGAAGAAATTCATCGTCATCTGTATGGAGTCCCCGATTTCCACAATAAAATTCCTCCAAAACTCAAACAGCAACAGCGTCGTCAAGCCGAGGACCATGAGGTTGTGCACAATCCGGTAGATGGCCAGAAGGCGGGACCAGCACAGCCTGCCCGAGCGGATGTCCACGTAAAAGTTGACAATTCCGTTTAGGGCACAGAAGTAGCCCAGACCAAGTTGGACAAGGCGTGTCAGCGATGGCATGACCTCACCAATCTCTTCCCTGAAGGCAACTGAAAGCCATTGAGGTATATCGAGAAATATCCTCAAACGGAAGTGTCAGGCCCTGACATATCAATTACCGCAGATCTCATCAGCGACATCTACCCTTTTGGGTATACTTGTTGCATGAAATTAATTCATTTGGACCTGCTTTCATCGATTTGTTCCTATTAATAGAACCCAGTTTGGTGCAATCGAAGATAGTAATTGCAATTATAATCCTATAATGAATTATAATTATATATTTATATTATATAATTCCTTGCCTTGAATCTATTTCATTTTGATTTGCAAACTGGAGTCTTTATTTCTTCTGATTTCTGTAAATATTGGAGTTCCAGTTATCTCGATTCCACGTTTAATTCTACATTGAAGGGGTCTGGCTTCATTTTAAAAGTAACGAAAGAAATGCATTAAAAAAATTTACCCAAGAATGTAATCTATCATATTATTTAACACAAAAGAAAAACATTACTTTAGAGAGGAGATTATTGATAAACTACTATCAGTTTGTAGTTTAGTTTTGTAGGTTTTATATTCACCCTTTTAATCCTTTTAAAGTTTTTAACAAAATACTTTTCAATTAATATTAAACATTTCTTATGCGTCCCTGGGCCTGTCTTCAGTCTTCCAAACTATATAACTTTCACTATATATATCAAACATCTTTAACATTTTGGTCTGCCAGGATTCCTCAAGCGCATCTTCTACTACATTGTCACCATGAAATTCTCTATTCAACTTGATCGTGGTCATGATCTGATCAGCGTCCAGAATGTATGGATTAACATTGTCTTCCTCTTTTTGGGCACTAAGTTTAAAGGTTTTAAGCTCCTGCAGAGCTTTGCTTAAAGATTCATGGCACACCTCCAACACTTCGTCGTGGTTAAAGTGAAGAACATTGATGTTAGCCACCAGGAAGCGGGACAGTTTTCCTTCCTGAAGACGGGCCACCAGCGCCGTCAGGAATGCGATCATGGCGTTTCCCAGGTCTGGCGGTAAATTGGCCAGTTCCTGCAGCAGTACGGTCCTGATAACTTGGTCGAAATCTTCTATTTTGCCATGGACGCCGGTGCTGGAAGCCAGGGCTGCCATCAGGCGCAGCAACCGGCGGGAATGATGATGGCTGTCCATTAAGCAGCGTTCCCAGTCCGGGGCCCAGACTGCAAAGGCCCGCGAGTCCAGCGGTCTGGACGCTAGCGGCACAGCGTACCAGGGATGTGCCCGGAGTCTCAAGTCGCTCATTGAAAGCTCTGGACTCGGTAGGGGCCATTGGGAGTGCTCGAACTCCAGAACTGGCCAACAAACGACCTTAATCCCAAGGAGACGGTTCCCCACAACGAAGGTACGTCTAAAATCTTTGAAGACGTCAGATTGTCCGTTCCGAAAAATGGTGGGTAGCCAGTTGGCGAGAGCTATGCGATCCAGGAAGCCATCCACAACAGCCGGGTGAATCACATCGGCGTTGGCCTGAAGCATAACGAATCCCGGACGCACTTGATCTCGTATCGGTGTCAGCTTGAACGGGAGCACCAACTTGAAATGGAACTCGTACTTAGAATCCGAGATTCTACGCATCAACTGAGATGAGCTGTCTAAAATGTGCGATGACCTGCGTTGGTGCATAGTCGAGAAAGGACTTTGGATTAAGTACTTACCCATTAACCCATAGCCACCCATGGCCCTCTCGCTCTCTGGCCAGGTCACCTGGTCCATTAGTTCTTTCTGCCAAATCCTCGATTCAGCGGGAATTGGTGGCCTTGGCTCTTCTCGGTACATCAGCTCGGTCACAGCCGTGTTTAAGGCGTCAGAGAATATCTTGCACGGCGCCTCCGACATCGTTTCTTACGCCAAATACTACGAAAATCTGATCCCTCGTGGGCTTTGAACTTATTACTGCTTACTGTTTCCAGGGATGGCAAAAATCAGAAACAGGAAGCTTTAAAATAATCGATAACTTAGAGTTCCATGAAATTTTATCGGTAATCGATCAGAATAAAAAATCATTTCTGGGGTTGCATAAACATACACATGTATGGGAAATGTGTGAACACTAATTTCTTGAATTTAATGGTTTTTTTTATATATATATATTACGTTTTTAAATTAACTAAATAGTAAGTTGAGCATAATACGACTTTGCATTATAATATTTACTAAAACTTTTATAAAGCAAATGGAAAAACACATAAGTTTCAATAAGAACTCAACGTTTACAAATAAATACAAGTTTATATAGATTTTCGACGCTCAACGAATAATCAGACGAAGCCGTTAACCTGTCTGCCTTTTTATTTCATGTGAATATCTAAGATCTCAGAGATCAGGATTGGAATTATGCATTACAGTTTTGAAGAATACCAAGACAATTTACATATTAGTATTCCCAGGTACATTTGTGTTTATTTAATTTAAAATATAATTTTATAATTAATTTTATTTGGTAATATTCATATATAAAAGGTCTAGCTCTCGTTTAAAGCAAACCTTTGCCATGGCTCAACATCGGCTGACTGAGCCATGGGGCCGAGCTCGCCGCCGATCCCACGTCCATCGATCGGATATCGTATTTTAGCACACCGCCAAACCTGGTCCAACTTCAGTTTGGCAGCAGCAATCACGCGAATCAGTTCGAAATCCGGAGCGGAGCCCGAGCCCGAGCCCAGAGCTAATCGCGATCCCTTGCATCGTGGAAATATGTGGAGAACGCGCAGAGTGCTTGACGGTTGACAGAATTTCAGAATAGTCATCACCTTGAGTGCAAATTGATTTGGGGCTGGGGTTAAAAAATTAACTGTACAAAAAAAGTGGAAAATAATGGACTCAGTGCAATTTATGGACGCGGATAGAGCTTGCCAATTTTGTTGCTAAAAAGCCGCGAACGCGACAATCAGAGTGCTAAGTGCGCTATCAATCAGTTCGCAGCGAGAGCAAGGTCGGCTGCAGTGGTCATGGCTCGCTTGCTGCCCCCGCCGTGCGTCCTCCTCCTCCTCCTTCTCCTCATCCAGGCGGAGGCCCACTACATACAGATCGACCACGAGGAGTTTCGGGCCAGCGGCTTTCCGCATCCCCATTTCCCGCCGCCGCCACTGACGCCGCTGGAGCATCTGCCGCCCCAAGTGCTGGCCGCCAAGGAGCTCACACCCGCCGAGGTGATGGTCGATCTGACCAACGACCTCACCCACCGCCTGCTCCACTACCACTCCATCCTCAATCGCAACAACTTTGCCTTCTCGCCCACCGCCCTGGTCAGTGTCCTGGTGGCCCTCTACGAGGGATCGGCGGGCAACAGTGCCGGCGAGCTGCGGAATGTGCTGCAGCTGCCCAACAATCGTGACGTCATCCGGGTGGGATACCGCGACATCCACCGACGACTGCGGGTGAGTGGGGCAGCAGTCGAAAAATGGGCCAATGTGGCAGCGATGAACTTAACCCACAGCCAGCGGGAGGCCAGCATACTCGACAAAAACCCATCCAAACGCACATTTACATGCCTGGCTAGGCACTCACCGGGAGTGGGCAGAGCGCGGAGTGACCAGGCCAAGTGGTCATTGATAAAGAACAGAGGTTGAAACAAAGGGAGTATGCGTGAGCCCCAGGCCTATGGGCACAGAGCACTCGATCGATCTCTAATCGGGTTTCAATAGTTCGTCGACCTCCACTCCGAATAATCTGCCAAAAAGCGACCAGAAGCAATTGTCCGAGTGAATAGATTTTTTAATTGGCAATCATTATGTGCGTGCTATGGATCCGAGTCGGGTTTTAGCTAGTAAACGGAATTAATAGCCCTTTTCGAAGGTTTATTACGAGTGTGTAAGTTACGGATTAGGTGGAGTAATAGGTAGAAGAGGGTTCTTTTAAACTTTTAAATTGGCAAGACGGGACTTGTTCTTTAGGTTTGGTTAGGTTAAGGCTTAATCTGACAGACTTAAACCTATAGAGATCCATTGTGATCCCGTAAGATCCCTAATCCCTAATTTCTCTTCCCTGTAGCTTCTATAGAAGAGCCACGTCACGGTGCAGCATTTCGTGCGGTTAAGCTTGAGTGGCTGTGCCGTCCCCTGGCTGTCTTCAGCAAGATTTAATAATATTTTATTATCATTTCAAATCAAAAACTATATTTCAGACCTATTTCTTTGGCTCCGATAATCCCCTAAAGGGACTCAGCTTAAACAAGGGCAATGTGACGGTCCTTAAGGACTTTGAGACCGTTCTCATGTTCTACGGCTACGATCTGAGTGTGGACATGCTGTCCGCAACGCCGGCCAACTTGACCTCAGACGCCGGAGTGGTCAACACCACTATGGCCAGCAATTCTACGGCCGGGGAAATGGAAGCGGAAACTACTACCTTAAAGGATACGGAAGCCACAACAGAGGCGCCAGCAACGACGACTACGGAGGCTGCAACTACGACAACGGAGCCACCAGCCACCACAACAGAGGCGCCAGCGGAGACGGAGGCCACCACTGAAGCACCAGCCACCTCGGGCGAGGAGGCAGCAGAGCCCGCTGCCGAGGATGAGGCAGCCGAGCTGGTGTCCGCCTTTGTGGCCGAGGAGGATTCCGAGCCATTGCTGCGCATCCAGAAGGCGCGCGTCTCCCGGCTGCCCACCAGCAAGCTCCAGGCGCCGCTGAAGCACTCGAATCCGATCACGCCGAAGCCCATTTACCTGCCCAGCGCCCGGACCATGGCCATGCCCATGATGGCCCGCCAGGTGGCAGAGCGCAAGCCATCGCCCTTGCGCCAGGTTATCTCCATTTCAGCGCCGTCTCAGGTTATCTCCATTTCAGCGTCGCCCCAGGTGGCGAATGCCACGCAGCCTCGCAAAGCCAAGGCGGCGCGGCACAAGCGCCACACCCTGCCACCCTACAAGGACCTGGATGCGAACCTCTTCCTCACGCTCTTCAATCCGCACACGCACGTCCCTCACCACCACCCGCTGCACTTCCCGCCTGCGCCTGTGCCGGCCGCCTTTGCGCCCATAACCAACGACTTTGAGCCGCACTACGTGGCGGAGGCGGCCGAGGGCAAGTCCAACTACAATACTGACGTGATTAGCCACGTGTTCTACCTGGGCAGCCAGCAGGTGGTGCACACCACCTTCAAGGTGTACAACGCAGTGCTGTACTACAAGTACTTCGAGCACCTCAAGATGAGCGTGCTGGAGCTGGAGCTGGACACGCCCGAGTACAACCTGATGATTCTGCTGCCCGACTACCACACGGACATTGTGGCAGCCGCCGCCTCCCTCAAGCTGGGCCCCACCCTCCGGCTGATGCGCAAGCAGCTGAAGCCGCGCTGGGTGCAGGCCATCATACCGGACTTCAAGCTCCATGGGACCATGTTCCTCACCAACGATCTGCAGAATGTGAGTGAGCTACAGGGAATTGAGCTTTTGAGTTGTGTGTTTTATTGTGCTTTTTTCGCGTTGCTTTACAGATGGGCATGTAAGATGGCTGGCAAAGTCTCCAGGTGCTAGCTCACTTTTACTTTCGTTGCAGCTGCGACGTCTTCGAGCCGAACCGCGCCGATTTCCGACCCATGACTGATGAGAAGGGCGTCTATGTGCGGCACATTGAGCAATCCATAGACGTCACCATCCGTACGCATCCCATCAATCAGCTAAAGCGTAAGTGTCTCGCATTGCAGCACAGCTACACCTCTACCTGCATCTCCGTCAGATGCAGTGAGCCGCAACGCATCTTCATATTGCCCCACCTGTTGCTGCTGCTGCAACAGACAAAGACAAAGGTGCAATAAACACTTCCTCTCTCTCTGTAGGCAACTACGGCGCCCAAACGAAGCCCATTCAGATCTCCGTGAACCATCCGTTTCTGTTTTTCATCATCGATCGCGACCTGGACGTGGCTGTGATGTCGGGCCGCATACTGAATCCGCTGAACGTGCGCATCCAATGAAGCACGACGCAAGGTCGCGCGGATCGAAAGTGATGGAACCCTTTGTGTTTCCCGGTTGCCTACTAATACCAGAGTTAGTTTAGCCATAGTTTGCAAATGTAAATATATATGCGGAGATCTAGGGATTCCCATAGGCTCCCCCTTTGTTTTGCAAATATATATAAAGTGAGGTTGTCCTTAGCCTAAACAGTTCCCCCGCCAAGTGGATGTCGGTATCCCTAGTACTGGTAGGTGCCAAACACCGTGCACACGCAGAAGAGACTCGTGTTGCTAAAGACCTCGGACACGGAGGTGTCACAGTCACAATCCCAGCAGCAGCGGGAATTGTAGGTGGCCCCGGCGCCCAGCTCCTGGCCGAGCATCACCTGCACCACATGCTTGTAGCGCTTCACCTTGGCACTGGTGGCTATCTGCTGATTCACCTCATCGGCTATTTCGCTCGTCCATGTCCTGGCCACGTCTTTGTCGTAGGTTTTGTCTACAATGGGGAGTATTTAAGTTGCCTGGCAACCAAGTGTGTTCGATTTTTCCGCCGGACTTACCCTTGAGCTTCTCCGCCATCACGGTGTTCATGATGTGCTTGATGATGGGCAGGGGAAACATCTCGCCAAAGGCGGGTCGCATGCTGTAGGCGGTGGGCTGGGCCATCGCTTGCTCCTGGTTTGCCGGCTTTGCCTCGCCACAGCCAACTGATGCAGTGTTCAGTGTCTCCGGCATCGACTTTCTGGCCGCTGCTGTCAACACGACGGACTTGGGGGCTTCGCCAGTGGATTGTTTATCGGCCATTATGTAGAAATTGTATTTTTATTGCGTTTGTTTATTAAATATGAGCAGATTTAGTGCGATGCCGCGGTATTCGAGCTCGTTTGTTTACTTTGCCATTCACCACGATTCGCGGACAGCAACACAGTGCTGCCACCTTATACAAGCAAGAATGGCAACTCTTAGCCCTGCAGAGGCCATAAGAGTTAACAATTTGAATTTGAATTTAAAACAAGAAAGCTAACTCTGGTAGCCAGAGTTTTTATACCCTATAAGCTAGTGTTGGGTTGCTCGTGAACAACAAAGAATTGTTCACTAAACTAAGTGAGTGAAAATGTTCCTTCCTATTTGTTAATTTTTGCTGACTTGCTCCTTTTTGCTCACTTGTTCGGATATGCTCTTTTGCTCACTATTGTTCAGTTGTTTAATTTTGTTCACTTGCTCTTTTTTGTTCACTTGTTAATTTTTGCTCAATTGCTCCTTTTTGCTCACTTGTTAATTTTTTATCTCTTGCTCATTATTGTTCAGTTGTTCAATTTTGTTTAGTTAATCTTTTTTGCTTACTATACCCTTGCAGAGGGTATTATAATTTTGACCAGATGTTTGCAACGCAGTGAAGGAGGCATCTCCGACCCCATAAAGTACATATATATATTCTTGATCAGCATCAGCAGCCGAGTCGATCTAGCCATGTCCGTCTGTCTGTCTGTCCGTCTGTCTGTCCGTCTGTCGGTTTCTACGCGAACTAGTCTCTCAGTTTTTGAGCTATCGAGCTGACATTTTCAGCATAGTCTTATTTCTTTAGCACGCAGTATATATGTCGGAACGACTAAAATCGGACTACTATATCCTATAGCTGCCATAGGAATGATGGCGAAATTAATGTAAACAAAATTTTAACTTCTCTGTTTTTCAACGTATTTCTATAAATTTTGAGATATATCAGTATTTTATGGCTCTAGAATTACGGTTTTAATTTCATTAAGATCGGACCACTATATCATATAGCTGCCATAGAAGCGATCGGTCCATTTATATGAAAATGTAAAATTCTACATGTAAAATGTAAAATTTACAAAATTCGATGTTTTTCCAAAACTACTAAAATGGTTCGATTTTCAATGATCCAATTGCAGACTGCAAGGGTATACCAGCTTCGGTTTACCGAAGTTAGCTTTCTTTCTCGTTTTAGTTTAAATGGATACAAATTTACAATTTAAGTGTAAACTGAGATGTTTTTTTTTTTTTTGTCAATAATTTTCCGATCATTTCTATGGCAGCTATAAGATATAGTGGTCCGATTCCAGCCGACATATAGACAGAAGACTATCTGCCAAGTTTCATTCGAACGCTCTAAAACTGGTTGCGTAATAACGGAGAGACTGATAGAGGGACAGACGGACATGCTGATCAAGGCTATATGTTGCAAGGACACTTTCGACTCTTAAGCGACTCGGGAAAGGATCGCGGAAGAGTCGCGGAAGTATCGCGGAATGATCGCGGAAGAATCGCGGATGATCGCGGAAGACTCGCCCGAGAATCGCGGAAGAGTCGCCGGAGAATCGCGGAAGAGTCGCCCGAGAATCGCGGAAGAGTCGTCGGACAATCGCCGAAGAGTCGCCGGAGAATCGCGAAAGAGTCGCTTGAGAATCGCGGAAGAGTCGCCGGAGAATCGCGGAAGAGTCGCCGGAGAATCGCGGAAGGCGCTTGAGAATCGCGGCGAGCAGCATGCCGTTAGTTCTGTGCTAATAAATATTATAACAGTTTGCAGGAGCGCATCGTTGCTCTTCTGCTTGCTGTTCGCCTGTTACTTTGAATGGTAATGCGCTCTATTTGTTTGGAGATTTTTGAAAATTGAAAGTTAAAAGTGTTGTTGCAGGCAACAACAATGTCCCAATAGATTTTGTTTCAGGTTATCTCAATTGGAAATCTAGGCTTAATTATACAGTTATTAAATTCGGGCCAAATAATAATACTTACTGTAATCAGAAGGAAATAAATTCGTGCCCTTGATAAAAAAAAAACTTCCGGTAGGTTTCATAAAATCTTTATTCAATTTAAAATAAATCGAAAAGTTACATAATAAATTCGATAAATATGTTTATATATGCAGAGGTTATAAATAAAATTACGCAATAATTTAAATCATTTGCATTAGTATACAGAGTAAATGGTTGCTTTGCTTTTTGCTCTCTTACATCGTTATGTACGCTCTCTCTCTCTCTGGCATATAGAAAATATGTATGTATATATTTGTGTGTATCTCTTTGTGTGTTCACTTTGATTTTGGTTTTTGGGCAGCAAATGACATATTCAATTGTTACATTCATCAAATAAATAATAATACATTCAAGCGGCATACACACACACCATTTACAACGAACCCTGCTCACGTTACACAATCAAAAATCAACGCATTACATTTACAAAAAAATAGAAAATATAAAATATGAAATATTAAATAGAAAATAGAAAATAGAAAAACACAACATACAAAGATCAGACAGATTTCAGTGGCAACACGACTAACTAACTAAACATACAATTAGGCTGACAAATACAGAACTAAGGGTACACTTTACGCTCAAATTGCAAAATTAGTTTTTGGTTTTGATTTCCTCTCTGCCTTTACATTATATTAACCTTGCTCACTCACTACTTAATATATATACTTGTTCAAGTGGTTCCCTCTCTCTCTACCTCATCGCTTAATCACTCTGAATAGTTATTTGCTCGTTTCGGTTACAGCTCATGGGTTCTAGTGTTTAGTATTGTTAGTTTTCAATATTCAGCTTCCTGTTTTTTGTGTTTTGTGTTTTTTGTTTGTTTTTTTGGTTCATTTCTTAAGTATTTAGGCCTAGCAGTCCGCACAGAATTTCGTGGACCAGCAGGCGACACCAGGGAACGTTTGCTATTCAAATCTGAGAGGGAATAATCTTATAATTTCAAGATTACTTATTAGCAGGAATGCCTCGACTCACATTCGACTCGTCATGATCCAGTGGTGGGCCCACCAGCTTAATGCTTGTTGTTGCCTCGGTTGAGGTGCCTGCCCCGGCAGTAAGGTCCAGTTGGGAGGCAGTTGGTCGCAGGGCGGCTCGCTTGGCCACAATTTCCAGCATCTCATTGAGTATGGCACCCTCGGCGGCCACGTCGGCGGAACTCTTGTCCAGTTCTTTAAGAAATTAAACCCGAATTTCTATAAGGACCTAAAGAGCTAAACAAAATACTCACTGTTGCAGGACAAGCGCAGATTGAGCTCTTCCTTGAGCTGGGCATGTCGATACTCCAATTGCAGTTCCTGTTGTCTTATAGTCAGTTCCTCATCGCGTTTCCTTTTAACAAAGCCCATAAAATTATACCTATCTTTGAAGTATTACTAACCCCAACTTACTTGAGTGCTGTGATGTTGCGCCAAATCTCCAAAAGTTCCTTCAGTAGCTTCTCATCGTTGTCCTTGGTCGAGTCCAGGCTTTAGAATAAATTTAGTTATGTAATTAAATTGGTTTTAATTAGAGATTTAAGACGCACTTTTCCAGGTTCTGCCCCTCGCCCCTTAGGGCCTTCTCTATGAGTACGCCGCGTCCCTCCAGCTCCTTCAGCTGCACCTCAATCTCCTCCTGTTCGCGCTGAATCTCTTGAGCGATTCGCAATCGCTTGAGCTCAGCCTGTCGCGAAGCCTTCGATATGGCACGTTGCTTCTTATGCTCTCGTGTCTCGTTAGCGTAACTCTCATCTGGAAATTGGGGAAATGGGACTTAAAAAACACTCAGACATAAAGAGTAAACATATAGTTTCAGGAGAGGTCTCTAGAGGGGGACATAGAATGAGTACAATAAGAACAAACCATCGGATCTCTGATAATTGAGAGGCAGAGGCGGTATGGGCGGCGGTGTCTGGTCGTCCAGGGCCCTGGGCATCGCTGTGGCCAGGTGATGCTGCTGGTGGTGATGGTGGTAGGGCTTGTGTATATAGAGCTGCGGACTGGACGATGAGAACGATTCGGGTTTCGGTTTGCTGTGGTTGTTCGCAGTGTTGTTCGTTTGCTTTCGATAGCGACTGTTACTGTTACTGTTGTTGTGGTTACTGTGGCTGTTCGTAGTGTTCAGATAATCTTGGGAGGTGGCTCCCGCTGCGACGAGCATATTATCCTTGTCCTGATGGATGGATCAGTTTGCGTTGTGTTTAGAGGTATCAGAATATTTGGTTTAAATTAGTGTGTGTAGTGTGATTGGTGGAGAGAAACAGATCGAAAAGTAAACAGCTTTCAGATTTTTCTCTTGCTAAAAAATGTTATTTACTGGAAAAAGATACATTTAACGTGCAGAGGCTGACCCAGAGGCATACCATAACCACCAGGAAATAAAACCAACCATGCAAAATCCAGCTTAAAACTTAAAAAAATATAACACAAGGCATCTTCCAGGAATAAATAAATAATTTCCAATGAAAAACTTAATGTAAATATAGAAAAACCTCCTTAAAAACTACACATAAAATTAAGTAAACATTAAGGTTATTTGGAAAAAGTCAAAAGGGGGATAGTAAAAAATAATACAGCAGGCAAAACTTAAGACTTAAGACTTAAATAACTTTAGCTGGAATCGGGGTAAAAGAAAATGAAAATAAAATAAATGAAAACAAATTAAAAAATATTGAAATAAATAAATAGGATTTGTTAATAGAAGAAAGCCAAACAGACAGAGCCCAGTTAGAAGCCGAATGGAGAGATGTGAGATAAGAAACAGGGAGTCAATAATTTAAGGGAATTGCATAGCCAAATAAATTAAGAAACTAAGCATTTTGTGGGGGGATAGAACGATTGTGTGGAATAGGGGTTTAGGTTTATAGGTTTATAGTTAAAATAGTTCCTTACACCAAAACCGAAACTCCTCAGATCAAAGCAAGACTGCAAAGTGATGGAGAGAAGTTGGTAAATGTTAAAAATGAGAGACGACACACACTTAATGCTTAGACAACACCAGACACCGAGGAGTCTTAGTCAGTTAAAAATAGTAACTTAAGGCTAGATGAGGTTTCTCTTCGGATGATTTAACAACACCGACCAGAACCACATTTTAAAGATACATACACTCCTCCACCTAGAGCCAACCAGACACTAACCTTTGACTTCTCCTTGGACTTGGGCGAGATGCGGAAACGACTAAAGACGCCTCCGCCTCCGCTGCCTCCTCCCGTGGCCGCATCCGAGATTGTGGGCGTGCCGCTGCTGCTGCTGGTTCCTGGTCGCTCTGACAGCTCAGAGTGGCCGCCAGCTGTGGCAGCTACGCCAGTTCCCTGAGACTCCTTGGTAGTTGTGCCAGCCGAAGAACCCTTCTGGAAGAAGCTGGACAGCGACTGAATGAGACTCTTCCGCCGCTCCGGATCCTTTGGCCTCCTTCCGGACTTTGTTTTCGCTGCCTTCTCCTGCCCACTGCCAGCCGCTATATTGGGATCGGATGTAAAGTCCGCCGCCTTGGCCTGGAGCACTGCATCCTGCTCCAGGTGCTGCTGCTGCTGCTGCTGGATGCCCACCATGTACGCCAGATCGTTGACACTCTTCGAGGCACTCATTTTGCGGGCACGGGCCGCCAGATCGCCGGAGGGCAGCTGCTCCTCCACTTGCTTTGGCTTGAGGGAACGGGGCTGGTCGTAGTGCAGGCGCGAGCGAAGGAGCTGCATCTTCTCCTCCGGACTGAGACCCAGCTCGGTGTTGGACTTGAGGCGAGCCCTGGCCCTGGCATCGCTCCTCAGGTTCTCCGTGGAGGCGGAAATGTTTGAAATATCCGCTGCCGCCGCTGCTCCTCCCCCCCGAACTCGAGGGGCACTGGGCGTGACAAACTCGCCCAGCTTGCCGCCATTGAAGGACGCCGTCTTGCCCAGCTTGTAGCCCTCGAGGGCACTCGCATCGATGTGCTCGCTGAAGGGACGCGGCTTGTAGGGATCGGCACTGCGAATGGGGCCCTGGACCGTGCGGTAGGGAGAGACGTACGTGGACGTGGCCGACTTCTGGAGCGGCCTCTCAGCGGCCACGGGCTTCGGCTGCCGCTCCTCGGCGGCGGCGGTGGAAGATGAGGCGTGATAATGCGCCTGGCTGGAGCAGTTCGAGTCCTGCGGACTGGAGGCAGCCGCCAGCCTGGGCGTGGGACTCAGGCTGGCGCCGCTGGCATAGCCACTGGTCAGGAGACTGCGCTGGCGACTCCGGTGCAGGCGCTTCTCGGCATTGAGTTGCTTCTTCGACTGCAGCTTGTCCATGACCAGGTCGTGGATGAGATCCTTCTGCTTGGTGCGCTCTTTGGTGATCTCCTCCAGCTTGCTGCTGAGCGTGGGTATCTCGGGCACCTTGCTGGAGCTGCTGCTGCTGCGTGGCCGCATCGAGGAGGACAGGGCCTCCGCGGGGTCTGCCGCTGCCTTTGGCTGATCCTCGACCGTTGTCGGTTCTATCACAGTTAGGTTCGGTGGCTCACCCTTGGAGCTCTTGCGCCGCTGCGTGCTGATCTGCGAGATGCGCTGCTGCAGCGCCCGGACATACTCGAACTGGATCTGCAGATCCTCCTCCTGCTGCTGCTGCTGCTGCTGCGGCCCAGCCTCCTTGGAGGCCTGACCCGGCGTCGAGGAGTTGGGGCCACTGCTGCTGCTGGTCACCGTCGAGGTCTTTGGTTGCTGCTCCGAGCTGCTGGGCGTAGAGTCACCCTTCCCCGCCGCCAGCATCGAGGCAAAGTGGTCGAGCACGCGCGGCGAGGAGGTGTCCAGCGGACTGGTGACCACCGTCAGGGCCTCGCTCTCCTCCGTCGTGGTTGGCTGGGTCTGGGACAAGCCCAACCCCCCCATGCTGTCGTCGTCCAGCTCGTTGAGAGTGCTGGAATCGGTCAGGGACTGGGTCATGGCGGGCGCCACCTCGTTCACCGGCGTCTTGGCATCGTCCTGCATGATGTACGCTCCCTGCTCGATGTAGTCGATGCCCAGCTTCTCGTCCCGCTTGGTCACTAGCGCCGGCAGCTGGCCATGGTAGCTGGAAGGCGGCACTGCCCGGGGCGTTGGTTTCTTGGGCTCCGCCTCGATGTACTCCATGTACCCTCGGTTCTGGAGCAGAGCCGTGTTTGTGGCCGAATAGGCCTCCGCACAGGAGCCCTCGGAGCCCGTGTCCATGAACTCGATGTCGTCAATGTCGATGGCACTGAGGATCCCGTCCATTTCCACCACCGGCGCCTGGCGGGCCACCTCGTGGATGACCTCCTGGCCACTGGGCAGCTTGCTTGCCGCCGCACTGCGCCGCCGCTCCTTGCGCCGCTTCATGGTGCCCTTGTTGGAGTTCAGCACGAACTCCATGTCCACAAAGTTCTCCGAGATGCAGTCGTCGGCCGTCCAGTCTGAGAGCTCCGTCTCGGTCAGCACCTGACCCGTGCCGGTGCCGGTGCCCGTGGGCTCTGTCTCCGAGTCGGAGCCGCGGGAGAACACCTCACCGGTGGGCGTCTTGTCGCTGTCATGCGCCGTGGGCGTGGTCGGCGTGTCCGGCGTCCGGGCCAGGCTGCTCAAGTTGAGCGTAATGGGCTTCACCGCCTGGCTGTGGTCCAAGCTGCCGTCCACGATTAGCGGCAGGTTCTTCAGGCTCTCGATCTTGCCCTCGTTCCGGCTGTCGAACTTTAGAGTTGGTGGACCCATGTCCGGCAGTGGAGGAGGCTGACGCTCCGCCTCAATGACCGTGCACTCGGCGGGCTCGGGCGTGGCTGTCACCGGCTCCGCCTCCGTCTCGTGGTCATCCTCTGGCTCCAGCTCCAGCTCACTGGTTTTTACGGCCGCAACAGCGGGAACAATGACATCGGCTGGCATGTCCAGGAACTTGACATCCTCGGGATCGCCAATGTACTTGCCATTGACAATCATCAGGCTGTCCACCTGCATCAGGGCGCCACTCGTGTCGTGCACCTCCAGGCGGGGCACATTGTGCTTGCCACTGCCATTTCCCGTGGTCTGTGTATCCGGACTTGTGGTGGACTCCAGGATATAGTGCTGGATGTCCTCGATGCTGGAGGAGTCGGAGCTGGAGCAGATGGAGCCGCTGCTGCCCGTGGTGGACATCACTTCCGGCTTGCTCTTGTCCCACGGTATGTTGGGCACTTGGATTTGCACGCTGTCCGGCTCCTGCTCGGCCACCTCCTTCTCGGGCGAGTCGTCGCGCTTCTCCTCGTCCGACTGCCCCCCCAGCAGGCTCTGCTGCTCATCCTCGCCACCGCCACCGCCCTGCTGCTGCGGGGTTTCTTTAATGTGCCCGAGGATGTCGGGTATGCAGTCCTTGACATCCCGCGAGACATCGGGCTTCGGATCCTCCAGCACCTCCTTCTTTAGTTCGCTGATCTTATTGCTGTCATCCAGCTCCAGCGGCTTCTTGGGCGTCTCCATGGCTGTTAGGTCAATGATGGGCACAGGTACCTTCTCAGGCGTCACTAGATCAATCACCTCAATCACCTTGTTGTTCGTTGGCGTCGTGGGCGAGCTCTTTCGGGCTGCCACCAGCTGGTCCAGCAGCGTGGCATTCACCGCATCCGTGTACTCCATGCCCTTGTTCAGCTCGTTTTTGCAGTTCACAAACACGTTCTCCTTCTCGTTGTCCGTCGAGTGGCTGGAAGGAGCCTTCTGTATCCGCAGCTCCACCCGCAGATCGTTGATCACATTGCTGCTGCTGGTGGTGGTTGTGGTGGCGGAACGCATTAGCTCGTTGGAGTGTCCTGTGGACTGACTGCTACCCTCGCCCAGCTTGGTGCGATCGAGGAAGGTCCGCATGCCGGCACTGATGTCGCTGCTCGGGTTGAGCAGCTTCTGGCACTCCGAGATGTTCGACTGGAAGCTGCGGATGCGTGAGTCCAGCACCGAGGTGGAGCCCGACTTCTGGATCTTGTTGCCGTTGGCTGGCTCCCCGAGCAAGTAGCGCTTCTTCAGCTCCAGGCTCTTCTTTGAGGCAATGCCCTCGGTGCTGGCCGTTTTGTTGAGGAGGTAATCACCTGGGCGAGGATTCTGCAAGGGAGCCCGCTGGCTGCCTATGAGGAGAGTGGGATCCACCTGGACCAGGGGCTTGAACTGGGGCAGAGGCGGCTGCGGCTGGTACTTGGACAGGTAGCTGCCGCCCTTCTCCCGCGCAGCCAGCTGCTTCTGGTGGAGGCCAGCGGCGGCGGCAGCAGCAGCATTGGGTCCGATCATGGTGGACTTGATCTGGTTTCGTTTAGAGGGGAATTAGGTATCGTTTAGGGTGAGTTAAAGCTAGTCTTACCTGTACTTTTGTGGGCTTTCTTAGATGGGTGTCATCGATGAAGATTTTGGGCGCCTGGCGTATGATCTCATCGTTGTCGAACTCGGAATCGGTGGATATCTCAGTGGCAGAGTTGACCTCGTCGGGCGAGGTGGTCTCGGACTCGGTCTGGACCTGCAAGAGGAGGAGCCATGTCTCGGATTAGTAGGAGTTAGAGCTGGGCGGAGGGCAAGTAACGAACGTAAAACGGAAGCAAAGAGCAAGCCCTGAAGGCGCCATTAATAATGTACAGCAGGCTCCTTAGCCCTTGACTTGGCCACATGCTCATTAGTCGGGGTTAGGAGGGGTTAATCAGCAACAAGAGAGAGAGTGAGAGAGAGAGCAGCGCATCATGCCTTTTAGGTACGATCCAGAAGGGAAACGAGAGGAACGCTGGAGGACAGAACAACGAACGAGCGAACGCTGGCCGGGATTAGCTGGGGGTTAAACCATTTTTTCGGTGGACAACACAACACTTTAGAGGTTTTTAGAGACTACAAACTTTCGGCTTTTTATTTGTGTGATTTTTTTTTTGGGCTGTTAGCGCAACATTTCGTGTGTGGCTTTGCTTGAATTTACCTTCGCAGATCGTACCCAGGTGCATTTACTTTTCAATCAAGGGGCTCTGGGCCCCTGGTTTGGAGGACTTGGACTTGACTTGGACTTGGCGGTGGTGGCACATCGAGAGCAGACAGGCGGGCGGGCGAACTAGCTTGGTTGGTTGTGGTTGGTGGGTGGACCTATATAGGGTTTGGGTAAGGGTCGAGATCTCGGGGGGGTTTCTGTTTCTGGGGTTGGTTTTCGTTGGCTCTCAGTAGAGAAAGTAGTTGAGGCGTCGTCTGTGGCCACAACGGGGTTTTAATATAAATGAGAATATAAAAAGAGAAGGCTGCTTTGGTCAGTGGTTCAAGAGGGGCTAACAGGGCTAGGAGATAACGCACGACTCTTTGCTGCCGTAGCCGGGTAGAGCGGATCCCGATCCCGGACTGCGTCGCCGGAACAGATCGCTGAGGTGGGAGCTGCGCGTAGTCGTAGTTGAAGGATAATAGCTGCTGCTCGGCAAGTGACTGGAGCTGCTACTGTAGGGCCTCCTGGCCAGGTAATCACTAGTACTCGGACTCAGGTAATCGTAGGCACTGCTCTTGGTCCTGGCAGAGGTACTGGGAAAGCGGTTCAGCGCGGACCCGGCATAGTGACGCGGCCGGTAGCTGGTCAGGTCCTCGTCCACCTCGTCGTAGTCCCTCCGATCCGTGCTGCGCAGCACCTCCCTCATGTAGGGATTACGCTCCACCACCCGCTCGTTGACAAAGTCCCGCTTGCGGTTGTGCAGCCGCTTGCTGCGATCCAGCAGGGCCTGGGTGCTGACGTCCATCGAATCCTCATACCCGCTGTAGCCGCTCACAGGACGAGCTGTAGCCACTGTGGTGGTGGTGGAGAGGGTGTCCGTGTCCTGGCTGGACTGCGCTGAGAGGGACTGCAGGGAGGGTCCCTTTTTGAGGTCACTAAACGACTTGGAGCTCTGCCGGGAGCTGTTGGCCAGCGGCTTGAAGGGCTGCGGCGACTGGGAGCGAGGCTTGTCCCTGAACCTCTGGGAGCCTCTTCGCTTGACATTAAGGAAACCACTAAGGACGTCCTCCTCCTCCAGAGACTCGGCTCGCTTATCAAACACCGTCTTGCCATCCGGCCACTTGCGGTTCTTGAAGGCCGCCGACGGAGGATCATCGGAGCGAGCGTACTCGGGCAGCTGTTGCCTCAGTTTCTCCGCCTGCTCCTCCTCATCCAGCTCCTCCTCGAGATCCCCCGCCCCCTCGAGCTGTGCCTTGGGCCAGGAGCGACCCTGGAAGACCTCGGGCACGGGCTCATCCACAGCCACCGGTTCGGGCACAAACCTGGGCTGATCCGGCTTCGGCAACTTGAGCTTCTTGGGCATCGGCACAATCACCGGCTTGTTGTCCTGTAGCTCTATAAATGCAAACGAGCTGCGCCGCGTGGAGCAGTTGGTGGAGTCCATCGAGGCAGTGGCAGTGCCGTCCACGTCCAGCTTCTTGAACATGGGCGGCGTGCCCTCGTGTCGCGTGCCCGTGTCCTGGGTGCGATTCGTGTCCTGGGTGGTGCCGCGCCGGGAGGAACCCATCTTGGAGGGCGGCGTGGGCGGTGGCAGGCTGCGCTTGCTGCTCGAGGTGCTGCTGCTGTTCTGCAGGGAGTCACGTCGCCGCTGCTCTTCGAAGTGCTCGTCCCGCTTGATCAGCGCCTGGCGACGCTGCCGCTCAAAGTCCTCGATGAGACGCCGCTGGGCCGCCTCGTCGTCCGTGTCCGCGGGTAGATTGTTGAGAAGCTGCACCGAGCTGGAGGTGGGTGAGATGGGTCGCAGCTTGATGTTCCTCCTCGGTGGCATGGGGCTGCTGGGCAGCTTCTCCATGTCCCACTCCAGGGAGCTCTCCTTGCTGGCCAAGCTCTGGCTGCTCTGGAGCAGCTTTCGACGCGGCATGGGCGAGGCGGGCAGCTTCTCCATGTCCCAGTCCGCGGAGCTCTCCTTGCTGTGCGCCTTGGGCGGGGTAATTATCTTGGGAACCTCCACCAGGCTGCTCCCAGAGGAGTTCTCGCTCTTCAGGGAGTTACTCTGGCTGACTTGGGGGTTATTAGGAGTTTGTAGCACAGCTTGGGGAAGCTTCTCCTCTTCCTGTGGGGTCACTACCTCTTCCTGTGGGGTCACTACCTCTTCCTGTGGGATCACTATCTCCTCCTGTTGGCTCACAGGGAGTTCTGTTATCTTTCCATTCTCTAGGACATCTTCATCTCTTGCAAGATCCACTTCATCCACAAATTCTTCCTCCACCGACATGCTGGGGAACCGCAAAAGGCGCGCTCCCTCCACAGGAACCTCTGCCACAGCTGCTGGCTCTTCGTTCTTGGCGTAAACCTGCTGGAGGAGATCCTGCACAGATGGAGCCATATCCTCGGGATCCAGTTTGGCCAGCTTCTTCTTGAGCCTCTGGGGAACCACCGGCAACGTTGGCTCACTGGAAGAGGAGCTGCTCTTGGCCCTCCGCTGCGGGCGCGATGGAAAGTGCAGGCTATCCACCTCATCCTGGCCATACTCCTGTTGGAATTTATCCCCAACCAAGGGCTGGAAGGTGTCCTCGTCGCGTTCCAGGGACTCCAGCTTATCCAGATAATCCCGATCCGCAGAGTCTCGAGAAACCAGAGCAGCCCTTGGCGTGATGCCCACCAACTCATCGTTGGAATCGAACTCCACGTTCACCAGCATCTCGTCGGAGAAGTGGCCAAAGAGCTTCTCGATGCTCTGATCCTCGGAGCTGCCGCGCTTGACCACCGTCACGGGCTGGGCACTGGGACTCTTGCTGATGGTGGTGCACAGGGAATCCGCATCGATGTCATCCTCCAGGGGCTCAGCACTTGCCTCGGGCTTCGGTTCTGGCTCGGTCAGCTCCTCCACCATGTTCTGGAACAGTTCGTCCACTTGCTCTGCTTCCCGTTCCTTTTCAAGCTGGCTCAGGGCAGCCAGCGCTTCCTGGTTGAGTTTCTCGTTCAAAGAGATCTCCGAGGGACGTCGAGACATCACCAAGCTGGACTGGGAGCCACGACGTGAGCTGTTCAGGGACTTGTCACACCCGGTCTTGGGCAGGTTCTTGATGTCCTCCACGGGCAGGGGAACCACCTCTGGGATAGCTTCCTTGGGCGTCTCTGGCACAGCCGGACTCTTGGTCTTGGAACATTCCAGCTCCAGCTTGGCCTCTGTGCCCTTTTCCAGGAGATCAAGGATCTCAAAGTCATCGGGAACAGGAGTGGCTGGCTTTAGGGGCTTCGGTGGCTCTACCACCTTGGGAGCCGCCTTCTTTTGAGCCTGCTTTGCCTGCCGTGTGTTGCTGATCTTGGCCAGCTCCTCCAGGGAGTTGTTGGTCTTGGTTACCTTCGTCTTCGAGGGCGATGCCTTTGGCGTCTTCGAGGGAGACTTCTTTTTCTTGATGGGAGACTTTCGCTTCTCGGGGGACTTGCGGGCACTCAAACCGAAGAACTTGGCCAGCTTGGAGTCGCGATATTGCACGGGAAGATCCCTCAACGGATCCGGTTTGGCCTTAGCCTGCTCCTTTTGCTGCTGCTCCTCCTTATCCTTCTGGGCGTAGAACTTATCCCGCTTCTTCTGCAGGAAGTTGGTGGCCTCGTTGCGCCACTCGTTCCTTAGGTAGTCCATGGTCTTCTCCAGGTCACTCATCGATTCACTGGCCGAGACCAGCGACTCCCTGGACCTGGTGAGACTGCTCAGGTTGCTGGTGGTGGACTCCATGCGGCGCAGCTTGAAGGCCGCCTGCTCATCGCTGTTCTGCGACTGCTGCGAGTGCACCGAGCTCATCGACTCGAAGCGCTTGAGGATGTTCTGAACACCAGTCAGCCGCTGCTTCGAGGGCTCCAAGTCAAAGTCTCCTTCGCCCAGGGACTTGGTCTTCAGCAGCTTCTTGCTGCTGCTGCGCTTGGGCAGTCCCAGTTCCAGATCCAGGCCGGTCTCCTCGAGAATGCGATCAATGTTGTCGGAGAGATCGCTGGGTGACTTTTCGTCGGCAAATAGACGCTGATACTCGGAGCTGGGCGAGCGCTCGTCTCCGTCGGCCAGGATTTCATCGAGAATCCTTTCGGCTTCATTTTTGGGGGGTTCCTTTGGAGGGGGTTCTGTCACTGCTTCTTGGACTGCTGCTGCTGCTGCTTCCTGGGCCGCAGCAGCTGCCTTCTTGGCCTTTGTTCCCTTGGGCACGATCTTCTTCACAATCTTGATGGTCTTTCCCTTGGCTGTGGCTGTAGCTGTGACCTTCGTCACGCTGGTGGCGCTTCCTGACTTGGTTGGCTTCTTAATCACCGTTGTGGTCTTGGTGGGAGCTTTCTTTTTGGTCAAGTCCAGAGCTCCATCCATCTGATGCTCCCGGAGGCTGAAGGTATCAAGAGAGGCCTGTCTCTTGGGAGGCACTGGCTTGGTTCCTGTTACCTTTTCGGGCTCCTTCTCTTGTCTCTTGGGAGGCACTGGCTTGGTGGCAGCTCCTACTTTCTCAGGCTCCTTTTTGGATGCTCCACCCTTCTTGGAACTGGCTTCCTCCTGCTTCTTAGAACTGGCTTCCTCCTGCTTCTTAGAACTGGCTTCCTCCTGCTTCTTGGAACTGACTTCCTCCTGCTTCTTAGGCTGGGCTTCCTCCACTTTAGCTTTCGCCAGAGAGGCTTCAGTCTGCGACTTCTTCAGCCGCTCGGCCACCGTCTCCACAGTCCTTCGCTGGGGGGCTGGGCTGCTGGGAAAGTACTTGGCCAGGTCCACGTCCTTGAGGGTCTTCTGGTTCTTGTTCGTATTCCCCGTGGAGCTCTTCTCCACCTTCTGGTTGGGAAAGTACTTGGACAGATCCACGTTGGGCGCTGCCTGGGCACTCACTGTGGGCATCGTCAGCTGCGACTTGATGTGGTCCATGGTGCCGGCAAAGCTGCTGGCCTGGATCTCCTTCAGCTTGCTGTTGAGCTGCTTGTTGGGTTGGATATCCTCATCCACATCCATGTCCTCATCTAGGTCGCTGCTGTGCTGGCGCTGCACCTTCCTGATCGTGCCCAGGATCCCCTCAATCTGCATCTTCTTGTCACTGGGCAGGGGTGAGACCTTCTTCACCTTGGGACTGCCGGTGCTGGCGTTGCTCTTCATGCTGCTCGATCGACTCACATTGGTGCTGCCTTCTCCTTTGGGATTCGTTGGAGGCTTCTTCAAGCTCGCTGGCTTCGGCAGCTGCTCCTTGGGCCTCTCCTCAAAGTTGGGCTTGCGCGGCTTCAGCTCATCCAGATTGAAGTCTATGACGGGCTTTGGCTTGGGCTCAACCACGGCCACTGGTGGACTCACCACCTTTTCGTACTTTTCATCGAACTTGGACTTGGCTTGGGCGGGGGTAGAAGGAGCAGCTGCAGGAGCAGGAGCTGGTACTATCACCTTCTGTCCCGCTGCTATGGCCGCATTCTCGGCCAGCCACTTCTCCTTGAGCGTGAGCTTGCGCAGGATGTCGCTCTTGACCAGATTCTCCTTGGCCAGCACCTCCAGGTCCTTGTTCATCTTCATCATGTTGTTCATGTGGTAGAGCTTCTCGCTAATGGCCTCGATCTCGCTGCTGAACTTGCGCGGAGCATTCCGCTCCAGCTGCTCCATCTCCACGCGAGTGGGTGTGGCCAGCGGCGTGGCCGGCTGACTGCGGGCGGACTCGAAGGAGTCCAAGGATCCCCTATCGGCCACGTTCTCTTTATTATTATCTAAGCTGAGATTCAACTTAAGCTTCTATTTAGGGAAAAGGGTTTTCAAGGGGAAACCAACACCGTAATTAAGGGATCAGGAGAGTTTATATATGAGAATATATCGGGGTCAGAGAGTCATTGAGGAGAATAAATGAGAATAATGAGAAGGTGGTTAGTCTCCCCGTCACCAAGAGGCATATAAAGACTGACTGTAACCCACCTCGGTTTCCGTGTCCGTGGGCAGGTTGGCGGGCAGCGGCTGCAGGCGCACCTCCTCGCGTCGCAGCTCCCGGGCCTTCTTGAACTCCTCACCCTCCGTATCGTCCTTGCCGTCGTCTAAGGAACATAAATTAAAGTAAAGTAACTCAGCAAGGGCCCTGGGACCAAGCAGAGTGTTGCCACTCACCCGCAATACCTTCGCTAGAGTCGTAAAAGTCATCGGAGACATCGCTGTCCCCGTCGCAGTACTGCTTGCCAATCCAGTCCGAGGCCAGTTGCAGGGTCTGGGCACCAAAGGGCGAATCATCCGCCTCCTCGAACTCCGAGTCCGACTCTGTGTCTGATTCATCAGAGCTGGAGAGCTCCGATTGGGAATCATTGATCGATTCAGGAAGGAAGTTGCGATCCGACCACTCGTGTTCGTCAATGACATTGGCCTCGTCATCGGACATGGCATCCGCCGAGGCATTGGCCCGCGAAGTCTCCAGCAAGTCCACTTGATCACGGGCTGGGGTGGTGTCCATGGGCTCCGAGGCGGAAGCAGCGGCGGCGGCAGGAGCTCCTGCAACTGTAGGTGTAGCAGCAGAGGCAGCCTGAGCAGCAGCGGATTTCTGCAGGGATTAGCAGAAGTTATAGGGGATTGAGCTTCTTTAGGAGAATCCCAACTCACCCTGGCCTTGTTGGTGCGTTGGGGCAGCGGCTTGGGTGGCAGCCGGAAATGCTGGGTGCAGTAGAAGCGACCCTGGGGATCATCCCGATCGAAGGCATAGCCTCCTAGGCGCAAATTGGTGTGGCAGTGGTGGCACTTAAGGCAATTACGATGCAGGACCAGGCCCTCCACGGTGGTCTTCTCCATCAGGTAAACGGTTTGCTTGCAGAAGCGGCACTTCTCGGAGGCGGCCTGCTTCTTAAAAGCCAAAGCCACCTTGGAACTCTGTATGTTAAGAAAGGAAAAGTTAGAAGGAGCTCTCAATGGAGGGTATCCTTGACAAATAACATTAAACTTTGGCAATGAGTGTCTTGTACAAATGAGAGAAGGATGTGTCTGTGACAATGGGTGGTGAGATGTGAGCTGTGGGGACTTTGCCTAGGACCTATGCTCAAAGCACACTAACAACATCAACAGCAAGGAGCAACTGCAGCGGGGACACAGCAACCAAAGGAAGCCACCACGAAAGGCAAAGAAAAATAAAATAAAAAACGCAAAGCAAAAAGGGAAAGGACTCCAAAAAAAAACCGGACAAAGAAAACCAGGAAACACAAAACTACTCACAGATTTGGGGATGACTGTGTTGTTGTTGGTGGTGGTGTTGTTGTCGGTGGTGGCATTGCTGCTGCCCGCATTCTTCTCGTCCGAGTTGGCCTCATCCTTCTTGCCAAACTGGCCTGCTATCGAAGCCACCTTATTGCGGCCCCGCTCGCCCACATCCAGATTGTGACCCTCCTTCAGCTGCTTGTCCAGATTGCGTATGGTCTGGTCTATGTCCTTGAACTTCTCGGCCTCGCGCGAGTCCTGGCGCTGCGGCTTGGACATCTTGTGCTGGCGCGCCTGAAACTGCTCCTTGCTCCACTTGGGCACCTTCTCGCGTCCCTTGGGCCCATGGATCTCGGTCTTCTTGGACAGCTCGATCTTCTTCTCGATCTCGCGCACATTCCAGTCGCTCGAATCGATCTTGCCGATGGCCCGCATCAGGTCCTTGGGCTTCTTGTCGCCCCCAAGGCCGCCACGGCCGGTCATACGCTGCTCCATGTTCTTGATGCGATCGCTGAACTGCTCGTCCGCCGTTCGCGGCAGGGCTGAGGGTATGTCCCCGCGTTCGCGATCCTTTAGGTGTTTTTTGTGTATTTTTTGGGCATTTAAATTATGGTAATTCGGGGCCGGAGTGGAAGGGGTTGAAGAAATCAAAATTTACAAATATGCATAAATATTTAGGTTGAGATTTTACCGATTTAAGAACATAAACAATAAACAATATAAACTCAAAAGCCAAACAACAGAACGGTAAGCTTAACAAAGTATCCGAGATCGGACTGGTTAGATGAACGAGCTTAGCTTAGTTTAGCTTAGCGATATTACATTTAGTAACTGGCTGGCTGAATATGGTCTTAATTAGTTATAAGATGTTAGAGCCGAGCTGCGACTATTCTTGGTGGGTATTTTTAATATATTTTATACAGAAAACGGTCTCAAGGGGGGTCTATAAGGGGTTTTGTTTATTTAAGAGGGAACAGGGCTAGATAGTTAGTCCAAAGACATTAGAACTTCAAGGCATTATATCTTAGAAGCGAATTCTTTTCTTAGATTTTCACGCTCTCAACTTTGTGTGAGCGAAGAAATCACGGAGAGATATTTATCGCTTGCTGAAAAGGGGCTACATACTGCAAGTCAAATATATAGTCTTTGTTCAATTCTTCTTTGGGTTCAGGTCAGAAAGGGTCTCCTTGGAATTTTCTTAGCTTGATCTAGGATCTATAATCCTTCATCAAACTGATTTTAATCAAGTAATAACATTGTTATTTATTTTTAAAATCATGCAAACATATTATCTATTCTTCTATTTTTCAATTTTCAAGCTCTCAACTTTGTGCGAGCGGAGAGAACGCGATTTTCATTGCCAGCTGAAAAAGGGCTGCATATTGCAACACAAATATATGGCCGTTTGGCATTTTAGTGATTATATTGGTCTTTGGTCAATCTGGTTTTGGGTTCAAGTCAGAAAGGGTCTCCTTGAAATTTTCTTAGCTTGATCTAGGATCTATAATCCTTCATCAAACTGATTTCAATGAAGTAATAACATTGTTATTTATTTTTAAAATCATGCAAACATATTATGAACGAATTTCAGCTAAATTTCTGCTCAAAAATATAAGCCAAATCAATAACAATTGTTAGTTGCTTCTTCTTGTTTTTTTATCACAATAATTTTCAGGGCAAAAAATCAGCATTAGTCAGTGGTTAGAGGAGTTGCCCCCAGAAAAGGGAAACCCAACAAGACGACGACAACACTGAAGAAGAGGCAGCGTGCAGCGAGCAAGAATCAAGAATCCTTCGATTCTCATCTTGGCTTACGGGAAACAGAAGCTTTCGCTCCAGGTCCTTAACGCGATCATTGAAGACCGGTGCCTGCTGGCGGTAGAGGAATATCGAGTAGTCCTCGAAGGGAGTGCCATCCTCGGCCACACCCATGGCGCCCTCGCCATCGCCGCCCTCGCGGAGCAACTTGCCCGCCTGCAGGAGCTGCAGGCTCTTGTAGAAGTTCTGCGTCTGGTGATAGCGCTGCTGGCGCCGCTTGCTCATCCGCTCCTGCCGATTCTCCTCGATCTCCTGCAAGCGCTGCTGGCGCTCCTCCTGCGCGGCAGAGTTGGATACAGAGTTGAGCACACAGAATGGACAGATTGGAGAGATTGGAGAGATTCGGAGGGGGACTCGGGGTCGGACAATTGTGATTCGTGTGGATGGTGGACACAGACACAGAACAATGACTAAGAACTACTGCTAGGATGGAGATGCTACTGGGGTTAGTACTTGGGTCGAGAGTTACCGCACACAATGGAGCATGAGGACAACACTGGGACTTGGACTTGGACTTGGACACTGAGCGAACTGACCTCGTTGATGGATTCGTATGCGCTAATGGCGGTACTGATTGAATGACAGAGAGCTGTTCTCAGCAGGAGCTGAACCTTGGGAACAGATTATGAATATTGTTTTTGGCGATTTTCATTGTTTCTTTTTGATGAATAACAATTAAGTTCTTTGTGTACATGAGGCACTGAGGCAATCAGTGAATTAACTTTTAACAAGATAAATATTTATGTATGATAATAAAGGTATGAAGGAGGAGGAAGCGACCACAGGGGTCACTCCTCCTCAGCACGTTGGGATAGTTAGGTGTGAATTATCCATGAAATAAGATAATGCCAGCATCTACTCACTATGTTGGCGGTCTTGTCGACCTGGCGGCGCTTCTTCGAACGACGCGGCGTATCACTTTGACCTGTATCGGGAAAAAGAGAGAAAATAAATACGGATTCTTAAGAGTAATACCGATAACTGACTCTCCAAGTGGCTTGCTCTCAAAAAGAATTAATTTCCGAAAGAAAACAAGGCTTTTGGTATAAAAATCCTACTGAATATTATCCTAAGTTTCGCTTTTATTGCCACTGTACAATTTAACATGAATAAGCAAGGACTTGGAGACTCAATTTTCCGCCAAACTACGATGCAGAATGGTTATGGTCAACACACCCGGCTGCTGGCTGGCTCCCGCTGCCGCTCCGCCTCCGGCCACCCCAGCGCTTGGGCCTCCTCCACCCGCAACGCCGCCGCTGTTCAGGAGCTGCTCGTGTCTTCGCTGCCGCTTGGCCCGCTCCTCCTCCAGCACCGAGCGACGCTGCACCGTCGTGGGTATGTCCACGGCATCCTGCATGGGCGACTTGGCCTTGGGCTTCGTGGCCAGCAGCTTGGAGAAATCGGGCTGGGCGTGCGTATGATTGATGCGATACTTCTGCCGCAGGTCGCTAAAGTCCATTTTGGGGTGCTTGATGTGCGGGATTTCGCCGCGGAACACCTCGCAAATCTGGTCTAGGTAATTCAGCCAGATGCGGGACTCCACGTCGTTGAGCTGCATCGATTGCTTGGCGCTCATGATGCGATCCACATGGAGTTCGCGCTCCAAGACGGCAAAGGCCAGCTCGTTGCATTCCACGGGACTCATGTCCTTGGTGGCAGCGAAATCGATGAGATCGGGGCGATAGCTGAGCGGGGGAAGAGAAGAAAAGGAAGCTTATGAGGAAGCCTATCCCAGATTCTTCCAGTTACAACCCACCGATTGATGAGGGCACACAGGACCCGACCATTTCGGAACACATCCGAGGGCTCTTTGAGCTCCGGAATAAACTGATAGGCCAGCAGCTGGGCACTAATCCACCTCAGCAAGGTGTTGCCCTGCGGCAGGAGATCTAGGGAACAAAGGAAGGAAGTCTTATACTGGATACTGGAACCCTCTACCAAGTACTCACCTCCACTGCGTCGCTTGCGCCTGCCCGGCGTGTCCACATGCGGCGTCTGCAGGGCATGCGCCGAGTCCATGAAGGTTTGCTCCAGGATAGCCGGGTCGTCAGTGTCCACCAGATGCTTCACCTGCCAACTGTTCACCGACTCCCGATTCAGGTTCGGGTAGCGCGTGGCCGGGTCCACGGTGTAGGCACTGATGTCCCGCTGCAGGGTGTCCGGCGTGGTCTGGTTGAGCAGCCGATAGATGCTCTCGCGCTGCGCCAGCACACCGAGCGTACTGTTCTGCGGATTGGACCACAGCTTGATGGCATAGGCCGCGTCCATGCTGGATAGGAAGCCGCGGGCACAGCCCGAACCGGTCGGCCAGAAGGGCTCCAGCAGGCTGTCGCCCACCAGGCACTGCAGCAGACGGGCGCCCTTGCGGACGATGACGCGGCAGGACATCTCGGCGGCAAACATGGAGGTGAAATCGAACATGGCCACGTCCGGCTTGCCGTAGTGATTGACGGCGAACTCCAGGTTGGGCATTTGGTATTGGGTGGAGAACTCGGCCGCCTCGCGGGCATAGTCGTGCAGCTTCTGGGTGTCGACGTTGGCGGGGGCCAGGAGCTCACCCGGATCGGCCATGTCCTCGATGATCACGCCCTTGTCGATCAGACTGTGCTTCTTGGCCGTCATCACGAAGTAGTGCGTCTCGTCCTTGTAGTAGACGATGTTCTCCAGGTCGATGCCCGTCCGGCTGTACAGCTCCTTGAAGAAGGCCTGGTTAAAGATGAAGGCCACCCCGCTGATCTCCTCCACCTTGGCCTCCGCCTCCGTCTTCTTGTTAATGAAGTTGGCCGTGATGGCGATGGCCAGCTTCCCCCGGAACTCCTTCCGCCTAAAGTCCAGCATGTTGCGCTTGCCATCCGCCCCGATGAGGACGTCGAACTCGTAGTTGGAGACGGCGTGATCCGAGGGCGTGACCACCGCCCGCCACCCGTCGCCACTGTCGCCCGCGGGCTCCAGGGCGTGCTCGAAGCTCACCCCCTCGTGGATCTCCACGCCCAGCAGCAGGGCCACCTTGAGGAGCATGCACTGCAGCTGCCGGATGGAGATGTGGTCGATGGAGCCGGCACAGAACTTGCCGTAGAACTTCTTGGCGCCCAGGTTCCGCAGATCCGTGATGACGAAGGGCCACAGATGCAGCACATTGTTGCGGGTGATGCGGTCGCGCTTCTCCAGCACCACCACCTTGGCCCCCAGTAGCTGCGCCTCGATGGCCGTGCGCAGGCCACAGGGTCCGGCTCCAATGACCAAGACCCTGGTGCCGGAGCAGGCTGCTCCTTTTCCATACACCCGATGGGCGGCGCGGGCATCGAACTTCTTCCACAGCGCCTGGGCCTTCCACGAGCGCACCTTGGCCTTTAGCCGGGGATAGAAGTCGTTGAGGGGCGACGGTCGCAGCCCCACCGCCTCGCACATGGCCCTGTGCAGGGCCAGGATCTGCCTCATCGTCGTGGCCACGCACAGCAGGTCAAACAGCTCGGCCGCCTCCGCGGCCGCTGCATGCTCCGCCATCAGTAGCTGCTGCTGCGCCGTCAGCTGTTGCTGCTGCTGCGGCAGATGCTGCTGCGGCTGCTGCTGTGGCTGCTGCTGGTGCGGCGGCAGGTGATGGTGGTGCCGCTGGTGTTGGCGGCTCATCCTTGAAAGAAAGAAGAAAGATGGGAAGTCTGTAGTTAGTTGGGTGTCTCTGTGTGATAATTAGAATTACTAGACAGGGAAAAACAACTCAAATAAGCTGACGATTTGATGGTTTCGCTCGGTGAACTCAATTAATTCCGACAGATTTCTCATTCACAGCTTCCCCCGTCTACTTGGGGTCTTTGTCTTTGTCTGAGTTGGCTTTCCTTGGCCTTGTCTCGCCCATCAAATTAATTTTAATTAATTAAGCGCATTTATACAGAAATATCTTGTCGGATGTTTGGCGAAGCTTCGTTAAACCTTTAAGTATATTTTGCCTTAATTTGTAAGTATCCTATAGATCAAGGGAAATTCCATCCTTTTAGCTAATTAATTTAAGAACCTTCAAGAAAGATAACACAAAAAGTTCCTGGCTTTCTGGGTTCCTTCTTTAAAGTCAACGAACCCCGCTTTAGGTCTTTGTTTACTCATAAAGGACTGTCTTATATAAATATACACATGTGCATATGTAAACAAGGCACAAGTTTTACTTTTAAAATATTCTCGGAAAGCTGAAAGTTACACACACATCCTCCCAACCCTCCCTTGCTTTCTTCCACCCAGAGACCTAACAAAGAAAGAGCTTTTAAACTGAACTTGTCATCATCATGATTACTTTTCTTTCCTTTCCTTTTTTATGTATTTTGTTTACATATTCAAATGACAACTCAAATCTTGCCAGAGCATTATACTTCAATTAATTGAATCAGAAAGAATTACTCATAATGCGGTCGGTCCACTGATATGTATAAGAAAAAGAGGAGCGAGTAGGGAAATCAAAAAGAAAAGAAAGTCTACCTTTGAATACCCTGAACTTTTCTCGTTGAAATCATTAAAAATTTCAATAAGCAATTAATTTAAACCCTTTTGAACTCGGGGTTACCTGGAACGCATTTAATGCGAGCTATTTTGGCCAACATAGTCTTTGAGTGCTGAGAAGTGAGCCAGACAGAAACCCCTAGGCAAATGAGCTGGAAATAAAAAGCTGCCACTCGAGTTTGAACTTCTGTTCTGGATCCCGCCTAGACCTAGACAGGCAACAACCTGACAATGGACAGCCGAGAGCTGCAAGGTGGGAAGAGCTCTGAGAAGTGGAGTGCCATTTGTGTCGGGGCAAATGGAAAATAAAAAGTAAGCCACAAGACCGCAGCTGTTGGGCTCTTTGTGCGAGTGTTTTGCTGGATGTGAATGTCCCGCACAAAGGACAATAGCCCCTCAAGCGAAACAAGGAACAAAACGAGGACGAGTCATTGCCCCAATTTACTGGAAAGGAGGAAGGAACATCATCAAGATTAGTGAAACTGGGAAATACTTATGAACTCTTTTCAATCAGGAAATCAGAGCTCTCTCTCGCTTTCTTCTTCAAGCATTGCCTGCAATGTACAATTAACCATGTTGTTTCTAGGTCCAAGTTCGCTGCCATGTGAACACATCGAGCCCCTTGCCTGGTTTATTGGACGCCAGAATTTTTGATGCACTAGCATTCGGTGGAACAATTTATAAAATGGAAAATTTGTTATAGCGGGGAGACGGGCAGCATGATGATCTCCTCTCTGGCGTCTACGGGCACATCCCCGGAGGGCGAACGCTCCGGCTGTTCCCCCGTGGCCGGCTGGCGATACCTATTCCCGGCCACCATCGGCGGCGATCCATCAAGCTTCTGCAGCTTCAGCATCAACGGCGACATCTGGGGGAGCACTCCACTACCACTGCTGCCGCCACCGCCATCGCTAGCCGAGTCACCGCTGGAGCCGGCACCGTCACCACCTGCCATGGCCAGGATCTCGGCCGCATACTTATCGATGTCGCGGCGCAGTTGATCCACCACGGGCTGCACTACCGAGTAGCGGTGGTTCCTATAGCTGAAGAGCCCCTGGCGTACCCCGCCCTCGAGCACGTCGGTCACCACGGGGCGGATGGGCTGCAGTGGCAGCCGGTAGACGTCGGAGACACGCTCGGCCACCTCAAAACTGGTCGCCGGACGACCCAGTACCTTCAACACCTCCATCACCAGAGCGCCGTTCTGCTTGCCCAAGTTGGTAGGATTCATGATGTGCAACACGCCTTAGATTGCGACTCTGTGAATGTGTGTCCTTAATAAAGTTTGGTCTTGATCTTTGCTTTTGGTATTGCTAAAAATTAACAATGAATTTGTACGGTTTTGCGGCGCTCGCCAAAAATGGTAAAATCGAATTATTTTTTGGGTGTAAATACGTATAGAAATCTAGCTAGTCCCGAGGTTTGTAGTACACTAAAATGGCTGACAAGTCACTGGGAGGAGATTGGAATGTCGAATGACAAAATTGGGTATGGTTACTGGGATTGGTATAAGGGAAAATATTTAAGCAATAAAACAACATAACAAAGAAGCAAAAAAACAAAATGATGCCTAACAAAATCCTAAGAAAATGGTTTGCACACTTATTAAAGGGATATGGAACCTCTTTTTTATCAACCTCACAAATTGAACAAAAGGATAAAGGTTCCCTTTTCTCTAATGAGAAAGAGGAAGTCCTGGCTCAGCTTTTTTTCTGCAAGGGAATCGCTATTCAAACATCTTTTAATGTAAGGAAAGGTTCCCCCTTTTTTGCATAGATATTACCTTATGACAAATAGTTCCTTCCTCAACATCCCACACGAGAAACCCCTTGCTCAACGACGACAAGACTCGCTTCCAATTTGTGTTGTCTCATCGTCTATTAAAGTTTGGGCCAAAATTCGATTGGCGCCAGGAAAGTCATAAAAAGAGCTCGCACAATGTCGTCTTCAACCCACCAACCACGCCCACAACTCGGACAGCAAGAGGGCGGTGGCTGGGTGGGCCACGCAATTGGCGACAGCTCGACAGTCGCTGTTTTTCACTCTTACACACGGAGAGAAAGTATTTAGGGAAGAAGGAAAACTTTTTGAATAATATTAATATTATTATCAGATCTTAAATGGAGGAATAAACTCTTTTTAGAGGAAATATATCCCTTAACTTCTTTGATTCGATCTGTTCTACCTTATTTTATTATTAATAAATACATTTTCTGAAGGAAACCAGATAGAGAAAGTGGCTTTAAGGTTTCTTGTTTAGTTTTAAATCAATAATTGCTGATCAAAAGAGAACTAGTTTAATCTTAGGCAATCTTTAGCCTTCTTGAAGATTTTTTCCAGTGCCGCTCTTAGCCCTCTCTGTTTGTGCGGGTTAAACAAAAGCCTTGTGGGTCACACTGGGCTCTCACACACACCACGCACGTTATGTCACCAGAGGGGAGAAAGATGAAACACACAAAAATTAAAGTCCAAAAGAAAATGAAAAGTTTAGCGCTTATCGATTTTCGCTTACTGCCTTTATCTCCCCGCAACGCGAAGTTTGTTGGGGCAGGAAGGGAAATTACAAATTAACCCGCGAAGGGGCGCACAACAGCCGGCGAGGGTGGATTCAAATAATTTCTCATTCTCCAACCGGCATTAGGAATGACTCATCTGTGTGCACGCTTTTTGCTCCATTATATTCGAGAGGGTGGCCCGAAAATATCCCACGACTTATATAGCTCAATTACTCATAATTTCCGAAATGAAAACGTAAACGGAAGACTTTACGGTTTATAAAGTGCACATGGCTCTGTGCCTGTGCCGGACAAGATCAAGGTTCTTGAGAACAAATGAACCATTTCAGTTGAAAATTTCTACAAATTTCTCTTTTCTAAAAACTTGGCCAATAGCCAGGAAATGTTTATTAAATATTCAAAACACACAAACGAAGACGTCTTGTAGTTGCAGTCTCATTCATAAACAAAAATAATTAATTCTGTTTGAACATTTTTTGTTATTATTTCTTTCCAATTTTCAATCTTTCACTTTTGTCGAGATGGCTCACCTGAAGCTCGTTTGCGCGTTTGTTCAAATTGATTATATCACAATATTTCGCGTTTATTTATTTATTTAACTTGTTAGACAATTTTTCGTTGCGTTGCGATGCGAATTGAGGAGCCACTGGATCGTTAATGAAGCTATGCCACCTGAACGAGATCACTTTTAAGGGAATTATGGGAGCAGACTCTACAAAGGCGACTGACAAAGGTACAAAGGAAACCCAGTCGGGTGGACAAAAGCCAGGAACCCAACCACCCCCACAGAGAGAACAACGTGGGAACTTTGTCACAAACTGTTGATACACACAAATAACATGGCGGAAAAAACTCTAATTATAGATTTATAGATATTGTATCTACAAGTCGAACGCATCGAACAAGTGTCTTTATCGAAGGAACAAGGGGAAGGGGTGTTTGAGTGTGTGCAGAGAGTCTTAGGGAACAAGTCGATAAGAAAACCCTCTTGGGTTACTTTCTAAGAAAAAAAGAAACCACTTTGTGATTGTATATGAAAGTCACGTAATTTAAATATTTGTTTGGTATTTTATGCGTTCGATTCTCATGTGACAATTGTCGATAGAAATATGTCAGCGGGACGTGAAGAGTGTTTGCAAGTTGATGAAACCGAATAATAAGCTAGAGGTTTGCTAGTACATTGCAGGCAAAGCGTGAAATATATAGTGTAAACCGTGCGAACTCTCCTCTGTTTGAATATATCTACAACTAATAAAACGTCTCAATTGAAAATCAGGTTCTAGCACCTCTTGGCAAATGTGCAAATAGACGAAACGCTTGATTGTTTCGCGCCCCGTTATCTTCTAATTTTGGTTCCTATGCCAATTGATAGACACAAATTGTTGGAATTGCAACAAATTGATTTATGAACACCAACCAGACACAAAACAAATATGCGGAAGCGCCATCGACGAGTCTGTGAGGGACTAGGGGCACTCACTCAAAATAAATATAATTATTGCCCCCAGCTGAGACAATTAGAAGACACGCCCCTGGCGCCTTTTCCTGCCTTTTCTTGGCGGGCTTTCACAATTACAGCTAGCCAGAAGATGACAAGAGGAAAACAATTAAAATAGATTTGATTAAATAAATCTTAGCGGGCCACTTTTGGTTGGCAGCCAACTTAAACTTTCTGGGCATTGTTATAAATTCGTTCGTGTAGTTTATTTGCCACCAACAGACGTGAATAAATAAATTACATTTAATTAGGTTTAATTTGTGGGCTATAGCCGAAGCGTTGACAGTACACGAGCTACGGTAATTGAGTATTGAAAATATTGAGACACCCTGATGATACTTCCCTTTTGCAATCCCGCAGATACATCAAATTTTTTGGGAAACTTTTACAAACAAGAGTCGTTCTGTCACTCAGTGAGGAATTAAATATAAGTGTAATTCGAGGCAGAAAGATATTCGAACGGACAGCGGCACAGTCGTATGTGCGTTTAAACATTTTTCGCTATTCTTAGCCAAACGGAATTGGGTCAGCAAACGATGCTGCGGTTGGCCAACTCAGCTCGCACGAGCCAAGAGCCAAACATTTTCGCAGAGAGAGAGTGCAGAGGATCTGCGAGGCGCCTTCTCGACTTCTACAGACGCACACAGAAATAGCGAATTAATTGATTTTAAGTGTTCACTCCCCGCGTCTCGAGCTCACTTTCTTGGGGCTGTTCCTTACGCAAGCGAAAATTTCTTGTTAAGCGAATTTTAATGCAAAATCAATTTTATGGCTGACATCATCGGTAAGCTGGAGGTGGAGCGAATCAATTTCCTTGCCCCACAGCATCAGCAGCCTCCTTTGTGGATAATCCTTTTGGAAACACATCCCGTTGACATCATTCTGTATTCAGTATTCCCTCTTTTTAAAGGGTATTCACGCCTCCTCTTCCTGTTCCAGATCCACACAGAGCAACCCACATAAAAATATATATAAAATATATGCCGCCTGCACAGGAACTAAACAACTGAAATGGGCGTGGGGATTTACTTCATTCTGCTCTACTTGCACTGCATCTGGGATTGGGGTCAGGCCCGGACAAAGTTCTCCTTTTGCGAAAATACAAATTTAATAAAATTTGCATAAATATTCTATTTTGCGGGGTTTAATTGTACACTCAACTTACTTGTCTCAGTCGCTGTCGATGTCGTGTGGGCCTGTCATATATGCAGCATTAACCTGAAAGCAAGGAAATGTGATACGGTTAGTGGAGTCGAATTCAAATTGTCTTGCCAATAACCAAGAGCTTTATTTATTGTCTATATATAATTATTATGCTACCAAGTCGTGTGACATTTCAATGTTGAGGCCAATTAAAGATATCGGAGGGGGCCTTCATTATAATCATGTGGGACGGCGTGAATAACTCAGACAGAAGGCAGGAACAACAACAACCGAAAGCCAATTTATAAATGTCTTTGGGCTTATGATGGATTTTTCTGGCTCTCAGCGGGTCGCGTGGGTTCCATAAACAAAAAGAATTTGCAAGTAAGACGAACAATGAAATACACTTCATATTCATTATTTATTCATGATTTAGGCAAACCTAAACTTGATTTAATTATATAATATTTGTTATTTATCTGAATACATTCTGTTATATTTTATTTCCTTTCAAAAGGGTATCATTAAACCTTATGAATATAAACAAACCCGCCTTTTGTTTACATTAATGCTTCAAAAATGCAGTGAGCTCAATTCAAGCCCAATTTTCCTGCAAATTAAATGCGAAAATATGGGCAAGGCCTGCCTGCATCGAAAGCAGATTGGAAACGACAGATTGCAAGAACTATTTATTGCATGTTCAATAGCAATGGCAGACAAGGTAAACAAACAAAAATCGTAAACGTAAACACCTGCTTAGGTAACGTCGGGCTACGGCTACCACATGGCAATTACCACATCCTTTTTACCTGTCTGTCTCTCTGTCCCCACTGGACTCAGTTAAAACTGCAGTAAATGGTCAAAACTACGTAGTACTTCTGCGTCCGACCGGGCATTTATTCAAAGCAACAGCCCAGGCACGAAAATGGCATTAAACTCGAAGCTCAAGCCGGAGACGGAGACAGCGATGACGCTCCGGCGAATGACGATGAATAAAACACTTCGAGACCTGAGTTCCCCAGCGGAAAATGCTGAAAGCCCCCAGCCCAAGACAGCAACTACAACAAGCCGGAGGAGACAACGCCAAAACGAAATAAGCCAAAAAAAAGAAAACCCAAACAGAAAATCACGTGGCTAACCGCAACCGTCGTAAAATTGGGCAGAAATTGCATTTCAGAGAGAGTGAACTTGCGAAATGCCCTATAAGATATAAAATATAGCAAGAAAATAAAGTAGTAACCTTATTTTCTCTGTCTTAAGATCGATTGCTTTTTGGAAACATCTTTGGCCATGCAATGTATAAACAAAGCAGCAACAACACAGAATGTTTTTAACTCTACTCTGAGAGATCTTGGCATTGGTTCCTCACAAAAGCCAGATTTGTTACAAAAACATTTTTTTTTAAGAATATAACTAGGGATTTATCAGTTATTAGCTAATTTTATTTTAATTATAGGGCCTTAGTTACCACATTCTTATTGTGTCTTCCATTTACATTTTATTAAAATGAATTTGTGGACTTCTTCTTATTAATATCAATAAATAAGTAGATAAAACTAGTCAAATATTAAAATACCGCAAAAAATTCCCCTAATTTATAGGTCAAACTCCTTGTCATAGTTAAGATTCTCCTTACTTTCAAGGATATCCAAACCAACAGCAGCAACCACCAAAGGTTTGCGTCTCCTTTGAGGCAGTTTTTGGCGGCTGCCGTTTTTTGCTCGCTGCCTGCAATGAATGAAATTAAATGTTGCCAATGGGGATAGACTCGCACAGATGCAAACAACAAAAAATAACAGCAGAAAAAATAGTTAGAAATACTAGCATGCAAACAATAACAACGGCCGCCACATCACAACTCGTTTTGTTGTTAGCTGGTTTGCTTCCCTGGCTGCCGCAGTCGCCGCCGCAGCAGCCGTCAAAAGTTGCCAAACTTGGCCAAGTGTGCAATGGCAAGTGTTCAGTTATTTTTATAGCCACCACAGCAACAGTAACAACAACAGCAACAACCACGACAAGTGCAGCAAACTCTGAGCCAAGCTAAGGTGAAATATGATTGCAGGCTGCTTTTGGCCCCAAAGTCTTTTGAGCCTTAAGGAAAACTAGCCAAGTTGCTCTTACTGGCTGGAAGTTGGCGCTTTCACTAGTTGCGACGCCGACTTTTCCCCTATTGAAAACGTTGCTCTCTCAGTTGTTGGCCCATAACTCGAAGCTCTTTAATGGCATAGCGAATTTTGGCCTAATAAATAAAAGAGTGTGTGTGCCGGCGGCCAAAAATTCTATACAACATGTTCGGTTCGCTTCGGCGGCCGCACCCAAATTCGAATTCTTTAACGAAATTTTCAACATAAATATGCAAATTTTCGGGGCAATGTTCATTAGTTTCGTTGGACTTTTGATGAATATGAAAAGCTGTGTAGTAATCCAAGCAAAAAGTGATAGGGAGAAGCTTCTAGCTTTGGCTTCTAAAGAAATACTTCTATTTAGCTAAGAAATTACATTCACTTCTGGCCTATAGAATTATTATGTTTATTAGGTTTATTAATAAATAAAAAACTAAATTATAATCCAAGCAAAAAGTGAACGGAAAAGTCGTATTCGGACTTAAGTTTTTATTTCTTATTAAATTTTACAAATAAGTAAACGATTTTATATTTAAAAATATAAATAAAACCAAGAAAAAATCTTTAAAATTAATTACCACCCTCTGCTACTTTAAATGCAAAATAATACTGCTACTTTAAATGCTAAATAATATTGTTTATTTGTGATAGTTATTAATAAGTTAACTTTACAAAAATTTAGAACACACTAAATTTGTAGCATGCTGTGTACGAACGCAAGCTTCTAATTATGCAAATACAAATCAAACTATGTTAAAAACTTTTGCCATTGAAAAGCATTTGAAAACTGTTGAAAAGTGTACTGCAATCGAGCGTAATAAATATTGTGTTTTGCCAGATTTATAGCAGTTTTAAGCAGCTCAAAGACAGAGTAGTTTACGACACACAACACACTGTGTGAGATACTGTATCTGAAGATGACCAAGCTGAGATATGGGCGCGCTCTCCCAGCAATCAAGACAGATGGGTGACCTGACCTTTAGCCACGAAGAGAGAGAGATGCAGAGAGATAGAGATAAATACGAACAAAAGAGAGGCAGCGTCAATGCCGGCAGTTAATCATCTGTTATATCATTGACCTCCCCAGAGTTCGAGGCGGCGCGCTGCGGCGCTCCTCCTGCATAATCAGCGCAGACTCGGCTCGGCTCAGACTCTCGGCAGCATAATTAACATCTAAGCGATAAATGCAATTAGCGGCGAACATTGCCTGCACTTAATTGCACTTTCATTGAGAGTTCATTGCCGCAACTCGTAGTCGTCGTCGTTGTCGTGGTTGCCTTTGTGTCAAATGCTGGGCCGTGTCGAACACAATATTGGCTTTTCGTTTTTTGCCGCTCATCAAACTTTTCTAGTATCTTTTGCCAGAGACACATACACAAAGGCAAAGCCAACAAATAAACGGGCTGAGGAAAATAAACACACACACGCAGAAAGCAGCGGCGTTTGGGTCGTGCACTTTGTTTAAAAATAACAAGAAAATAAGAAAATGTATATGCCAGCGCTGCAACGCTTCTTCTTTTATCCGAAAGATACGGGCCCACTCGATGCACACAGCTGCCCGCCGGCTGGTCCTCCGGTTTTAGTGTAAACATTGCTTTTAAACAAACCCCATTCAAGGATGCAGCTTCTTCAAAGTATTTCTGACCTCAAACAAGTTCTAAAAACGAGAAAAGTTAAAAGAGTTTTCACATAATACAGCAGAACAGAGGCCTACCCTTTGGCTTAAGATCTATTTACATTTCTAATAAAAATTCGTTACAGGATTTTATGGTTTTTCAAATAAGTCTCAAACTTTTATCGATGCATATTTCAAGAAAACAATTAAATTTCCTGCACCTTTTTCAAATTTTCACTCTTTGGGGGGCTATATATACAATATATTTCTCAGATTTATTACCTACAAACCAAAACATTTTCATTAAAGTTTTCCCTAAAGATTTACCTCTTTTTGTGGTGCCTTCACTCACATATGACAGGATCACATACAGATGGGGAGGAGGCAGACACTTGGGGTGATATTTTTAGAGCACTCGCGCAGAAAGTTGGCGACATTAAGTGCCAAGGCCCGAGGTGAAAAATTGCAATTTTCACGCACCGTCCGAGTACCCGACACAGACGAATCCGAGCGACTCCTGGCCGCCACCACGACGACGTCACCTGTCCCTGACTCTTGGGTGTCTCTTTGAGCGTGCGTGAAGTGCGGCTATTAGGAAAAATGTGTCTCTTGCAAAGGCAATGCGCCTATTTTTAGTGCATTGGCTTCTTCGCCAGCTTCGGGTTGGCCATGAAAATGAAAATGAAAACGATGTATCTTGTATCTGCATTTGCAGGTGTGTAGCTGTGTCTGTCTGTCGCCCAGGTGAAAGTATTTAATTATGCGTCTCTCGCCGCATGACAAATCTGCCGGTGTTGATGAATTGCCATTGCAATGCAAAACATCCTTGGCGACTGTGAATTTCCCAGCGCATATGGCCGGCGGATGCGAAATTGTTCAGACAGGAAAGTGAGTGCCCAAATTGGGAGCCGTCGTCGAATGGAGCGTTTTCATTGGAAAACTGAGAAATCGAGGTAATATCGCCATGTGTGGCGATTACAGGGGCACTGATCGCGCGGATCGATAACAATGGGCAAACATTTATCGATAATGAAAACAAACAAAGTGTCAAGTGGCTGGGATTGCCTTGCAAATTGCTCTCGTATTCGTGCCAGCTGCGTGTCTTTGTTTATTTGTTTGCCAAACGTGTTTGTTTGTCGGTCGCCGTTGGCGGCGGGGGCTGTGGCGGTGAAGACTCCCAATTCGGTATTAATTTGCTCAGCATTTGGCACTTGTATGCCATGAATATTCGAACATGAGGCACATAGTTAGCACATGTCACTTGGAATTTCACTTTCCACATTTCCCCAGAAAATTAGAGAGTGTGTGTGAGAAATTAAGTGGAACTTATGATTATTTTTTCCTTTTAAGCCTTATTCTAAGCAAGTTAAAGAGGAGAAGTAAGTGTTCTAGCCATATTTCTTAAAGGAAATGAAAATCAAACATATAATAAATAAGAAATATAACTGTTATTGTCTCTATACTGATTCAAACTAGAATTATAATTAAAGTGTAAGTAGAATAACAATACTTACAGATTTATAGAGAGACTTATATTTAAACAAAGACAATTCTAGAATTGAGGGCAAGATTGCTTATCTAGTTGCTGCTTTATTATTGCGCTGTTTGCCTTGGAATTATTCTTTAAATCCCAGTAGCACACCCGGCGTATGAGTAATATGGTGAATTCATATAAATAATTGTTGGGAGTTCTGACAACAACAGAGTTTGCTATGTGGCAATTAATGTGTGCTATTAAATGGCTAATTTCCCAAGTGATTGGGTGATTATTTAAGCCCAGGTACAACGAGGCGTATGAGCAATCGGCATTTTACAAAGATGAGCTGTTGAAATACAAATTCAATTTTATGCCAATCGAAAGCAAAGCTCAACCGTGCAAAACAATCGAAATTTAAAGTGCAACTGCAACTATTTTTACATTCAATTTTATTTATATATTTAGGCATTTTTATTCGCTGTTTCTATTATTTGCAACTATTTCGATTCGATTTCTTTGTCCGCTGGCATTTTCATTGCAACAATAGCACCGGCAGTGGCAGCGGCAGCAGTAGCCTCACCCGCAGCGGCAGAAGCCACCCAGCAGCGATTGTTCGCTCGCACATATTTGAGGCCTGTTGTTAGACAATTTCATTTGCAGTTTTGTTTTAACGCGCAAATATTTGCACAATCCTCGGACCGCTGCAACTGTTGCTGCTGCTGCTGCTGCTGCTGCTGCTGCTGCTGCTGCGTTGCTGATGCTTTAGTTTCTGTTGCTGTTCGGTCCTCTGAACGCTAATTGAGTGAGCACACGACAGACAGGCAGCCAGGCAGGCAGACCGGCAGTCAGTCAGTCAGTCAGTCAGTGAGACGGACAATGGACGGCGGGACGGGCTGTCAAGCAGCTCTAGAGGAGAAATGAAAAACGCAGCGAGGTCTGGCGGAGATCGGGCCGAGCCACATAATGTGGGGCATGAATCGAACAGTGCTTCCCCCAGGCGGCTCCACACTTTGTTCATGCCTCATGCAGCTCGAGGCATGCAACACGCCATAAACTTCAAGGAAGTTGCCCAAACGATGGCAGCGGAAAAAGAAAAATGTATCAGCAGTAGTAGAAGCATAAGGAATTTTGATTGTCCTACACTGGAAGAAACCATAATATTTAAAAACAATACAAATAATAATAAAAGAACAAAGCGTAAAAAAAGAGAAAATAACATAATAAATAAAAAATAAGATAGAATAAAAGAGAATATCATAAAAAATAAAAATTGAACACTTAATAAAATAATAAAGAAAACAAAGAAATAAAAAATTAAATAAATATAAAAATAAATAAAAATATTTATATATATATGAAATGATATGAATATTATAAGCTAATTATACATTTCCTATCTATAGTTTAATTATACAAAAAAGTCATCTTTATTACATTATTATTAGTCCAAACAACAGACTTTGTTAAACATTTTTCCTCTAAAATTTATTTGTAAGACCATCTGTTGCTCTCTTTTAACTTCGTTTTCTTTCTCTCCGTGTAAGTGCAACTTATTTAATCAACCCCTACCACCACTCGACCACTGGCCATAAAATTGTCATAAATTTAATCCGATAAAGTTTCATTTTATTTAGTGTCCGGCGGTCCGTTGGTCTAATCAGCAGCATCATAATCTCCATCATCATTATGGCTATCACGAGCATTATGTTTAGTGTGGTTATTGTTACTACAATACGTATATGTATTTTTATAAACACATATAACATGGATATATGTATATACATTCCGTTGACAGTTGCCGTCACTTCCACTGCGCATCAACGCACATTTTCCGAGTTTCTTTTTTTGGGTCAAACATTCTTCTTTTCTATTTTTTTGTGAACAACCCGAGAGTCAGTGAACTTTGGTTAGATGAGATATTGAGGAAAGTTCTGTGCCTTGACAGAATGATGGAGCTTTGACTGACAGATTGATGAGCGTTTTTCCACTTATCAAATTGGCCGCCATGAAAATATTTTCATTTAAATATAATCGCCTGAGAATTAAATTGCGTAATTGATTCAAGAGGCAGAGGAGCGGGAGAGAGAGAGAGAGCAACAAGTTCTGGCTGAAATCGAAATCGATAAATCTCTGGGGAGCTTGTGCGTAAAGAATCTTGTTAGATGGATGCTGTGGCTGCTCTCACTTAGCATTTGCAATTTGCTCAGGAATGCTGCTCTTTGTAGCGGCAAAGTTTCGCTTTCTAAATGCCTAACATTACTCATGCGACACGTTGTACAATGTACAATGTTGCAAGAGGAAGAGGCTTCTGGGGAAGAGAAGTAGGGAAAGTCTTCAAGAAGTTGAGATGCTGCAACAAATTATATTCTTTTAGCTTCTAGAAAAAGCGAGGACTTCCTGGACATTACTCATACGACACATGGTACAATTGTGCAAGAGAAAATTATTTTTATGGCCTATATTTATATACATTTTAAAATTACTTTTAAGGCATTTATTTATTCATTAACATTTTTATGTTTTTCCTGAGCTTTTTGTGTTAATTTTTGGCCTACTTTGCCTCAGCACGTGCTTCGGCTTAGCTTGATCTCTTCGCTTTTTGTGTTTACCTTGGCCACTTGAGTTGTTTTTAATAAACTGTTAATAATGGTTAACTTTTGGCGCTTACCAGCCACCCACACACACACACGAAGACACCTGCCTACACGTTGTTCGGGTTTTGGTTTTGGTTTTGCTTGTGCGTTTTTTATAACCCGTCTTTCTCCGCTACTTTGTGGTCAATAAATGTGGCCATAATAAGCCTTGTACGGGCGTGGGCGTGGCACTTATATTATATAGTATATTCCCTACGAGATTAAACATCGCGTGTGTAGACTTCTTGTCCGACATGTGAGTGTGTGTTGGCGTGCTCTGGGCAATTTTGGTTTATTTTTCTCTCTTTTTCTCCTGCTGCATTGACCAGATTCCATGACTCTGCACAATGCAAATGAAACGCAATTGTTTGCAGTGCAGTTACTGCTGCTAGCCGCTACCTCCTGCCTCCTGCTGAAATAGTTGGCGTAATTATGCCGCCTGAAAATCGTTGGCTGTCATTAGGCGCACGAGTTGACCGTGAACCAGTGACGGTTTCTGATTTTTCATTTTCATTCGCCATTCGGCCTACTCAATTTCATACGAAACCACTTTGGCAAGTCATTAAAATTGAAGCAAGTTAAAGTAAATGTGAAGCCTAAACGAGTTAAATCACTTTTACTTGTTATTTAAATGGTGAAAAGAAATAAAAGTGGCGCCATAAATCTATCTAAAAAGGAGTAATATAAAAATAAAGGAGAATTGAAGCATTTAACTTAAATTTTCTTTTATAATGCCAAGGAAATATATAACGTTTCTTTAGAAGGTGTTTCTTAGAATTTCTTTGCAAATAAAGAATTCCTATTAGATTACCTAAAGTTGTACACGAAATTCTGTGAGCAAGCAAAACTCGTTTGAAGTTAAGTCGAAATTTGAGTATTACAAGCTTCAATTACGAGAGCAAATTACACGGAATATAATTGTTATAATTAGTGATAAACTCGATTTCGCTTAAATTACATAAGAAACCTGATACAAATGCAAATTTAAGTTTGTTTCAGGTTTATTTCATGGTTAAGATACGGCTTTAACAATAAAACAATGATATTTAATTTTTTAGAAGCTGGAAAATATTTTTTATTATTTCTTAAGCCTTATTTAAATAATGTCTCTCAAGAGACTGTGAATAAATAGGAGAGTTTTGGAGTGTGCTACATGGGGGAGAGGGTCTAGTTCTAGCAGTTGCATTGCCAATATCCGCTGGCAATGCATTCAAGCAGCAAACAAACACAGAAAAAACAAAAGCTTGAAAGCCCAAATCGAAATCCATTGACTGACTGACTGCTGGACTGAAGTGACTGACTGACTGACTGGCTGCTCGCACAAATGAATGAATTAGTAACGAGTGGCAAGCGGATAGCGGCTGCGTGGATCGATTCACGCTCGACCGACAAACTTCCGCTGCTGGGCAGAAAGCTAACGAATGATAACTGTGCCATGTTTTCCACTGGGGGTTAAGTGCAAACGTCATAAACTCAATTTCTCCCTCTCCCAGCCCCCACTGCTTACCCCTCGCAGTTCTCCACACATGCCCTTTAACTGTACATCGGAGTGTGTACATACATAGTTTAGTTACCTTTCGAAAAAAAAAGAAAAAACAACAAAGCACCGAGCAAAGCAGAGTGGCACAAAAACAAAAAGTGATTCATGCGCAACCAGAAGCGGAGAAAGAGATGGGGGGATTCTCCCAGAGAAAGAGAGGGAGAAACTTGTTTGCCAAGCCAAGCATCCAAAGATGGCTCTTATAAGCTCTCTAGGGAACTATCCACCTCGAAAAATAATGCAGTTTTTGAGCTGAAAGTAACTCATACAATTTCCTTAAGAATTCGTAGTAAATTCAGTGATATAAGCATCAGGATGCTGCTTAAATATTTGCCTACGTCTAGAAGAAAAGTAAACAACTATTTTTTCCAATAAAGTGTTAAGTTTAAAGCTTGCTAAGCATAGTAAAGAGGTTATTTCAGATTTCAAAGATATTTCCACTTAATTTAATGTCAAAAGCCATTTCTAAAAACTTATTTTGAATCTTTTATTTATGTCAAGTTCATATAAATGAAAATGTTATTATCTTACGTTAATAAATAGCTAAAGTTCGACAATATTGTGAGGAAAACAACAACGAATTAAAATGTAATATGATAATAATTCCTTCAAATAGTTAACCCTTTTAGAAGACCTCCAATTTCTAGGACGCCCTTGATAAATATTTTATTTCAGATATGCCAGGATCAAGTTCTTTAAGTTCTAATAACAAGCTCGATCTAACCAATCGATCATCGCAATAATTTTTTCGGTGCACTCCAGCTCCAGGCTTTACTTTCCTTCAACCGGCACCCAAATCGCTCCGCCCTTCTGCCATCCTTAATTGCATTGACACGCCCCGTTTATTGGACTGCGGTTGCCTTGCCCTGACTTTCCAATTGATCCGATTGATAATTGGATTTGCGTTTGCCGATTGGAAAATCGAAGCGGCAACGTCGGCAAAGGCAAAGGCAAAGGCAGCCAAAGAAAATGCCTTTCGAAACCGACTCCGCCGCTGCCTTATATGGATCGGATCGGAGTCGTGATCAATCAGCTGATTCATTAGCCCCAATTTAGTTGGTCAAGGTTTCACCGCCCCGAATGCGAACGTGCTTATCGCATCAACACCTTCCGCGCAGGTCGACTTCCAATCACAATCGGAATCGTTATCAGCGAGGAGCAGTTCGATTTCAATAGGCGACTAATGAGAGTTGCCTTATATGGGTTGAGGAACCCCCAGACGAGCGGCAGAGTACGTTTGTAATAGGCGCCGATCATTAAATTAAACTAAACATGTTATTTGATAAGGAAATGGTATTCGCTGAATCGCGTTTGTTTTTTTATTATTTCAGCAGGTGATAATAGAATCGTGTTAACATTGTTTGAGACTTTTAATTACTGGGGAATTTGCACTGAAAAAGCATATGAAATAGGGAAACTACAAGAATTTTTAAAAGACAGAAGAAATGCCAGAAAATATACTTGAAATCAGAGCTTAAACTGTTTGGGAATCGAAAGAATAGCTCGATTTGGTTATTTTCATTAGCGGTTTCGATCCTTCGCTCTCTATTCCACACTTTGCCCACCTTGTACAAGCAAAGCAGCGACAACAGCTTATAAGTTCCACTCAGTAGCGAACGACAGTTTTTTTAGCTCCACTCGGGAGAGCTTAATCATAACAATTTATATTAAAAATAAATATTAAGAAACCAAAAACCTATCATCAAGAAATCATTTACAAATGCCTAGAAAATCATTCACCATATCTTAGATCTATACAAACCCATACACATGTTCTTAATCATAACAATTTGTAGTCAAAAATTGTTTTTAAATTGTTGCGGCGGCCACAGACCGACCAAAGGCAAAACATTAATCGAAATAATCGCATGCTTGTGGGAGTTATTAGATCAGCAAACCAGTTACCCTCAAGCTCTGGCTCCAACATCATAACGGAGTAGGGCTAGCTACCATGTATGTGTACCTGGGCCATAGAATTTCCAGCAAGCAGGCCCATGGCAATGAACTGGGCATGTCTATAAAAACATCAATATTTTTTTGTGGCCGGGACCCTTGGCCGTAAATAGCCCGAAACGCATAAACATGTCTAATGTGTGTGCGTTGTGTTGTGTTATTTTGTTTGTTGTTAGTTCCTGTGTGTGTGTGGGGGGAGTTGAACTTGTAGTTCAATAAACCCACCGCAAAGCTAATTACGATGCCCGGCAACAAAAACAGCAGCAGCAGCCACTAAAATTAAAATTTAACTACAATATAATATGTGAGGGGGGACACAAAAATAGTTTTTGTTTTCTTTGTGACAAATTGTAAACTTAATTAGAAATAAAATGGTCCAAAGAGAGGAGGCTCTCTCTCTCCCTCTCTCGATCGCTTTGGGTAATTAAAAATATAAATGAAATGGCAATTGAAGAGCCCCGAATACAAATGCCCCGTGCCATCAGCTTTCTTCACGCTAATATTAGCAGAAACCGCAGAAACGAACGGAGAACGGAGAAAGGAAAGGCGCTTTTGGGTGTGAGTTGAATAAATGTTACACAAAATTTTCCACCGATGAAAGTTTTTCCCCTTTTTCGGCTCTTGTTTATCGAATCTTTCGGTTATGTTTAGATTTTCATTTCTGCCCAAGAATTCCACCTCCCCCTACGTTTTTCGAGGCCAAACCAACCGTGAAGAGAGTGGGCGGTGCCGGTGCCCAAAACATCAATTTAAACAAATTGAAAAACTGCAAATATCGAAATTGAAACTGAAAACTGTCAAAGCCGAATGCAGCGAGATAATTAAAAATAGTTTTTGCCAATAGCTTGGTTTCAATTTCGTTTCGATTTCGATTCTTGACTCTCGATTCTTGCCGATTTCCTTCGATTCCCATCGTCGCGTCGTTCGATTGTATTATTGGCCCAATAAACTTTGCCCTTTTGCGAGTTGGCCCTCGGCCAACCGAAGAGAACTTTTCATTGGGTATTTGGTTTGCCAATTAAAAATGCATGAGGCAATAGAGCAGGCTGGCCAAGATTGATGGCAGCAGAGTGCAGGTGGGCCGCCGGAATAACTCAAAGAGTCCAGGTGGGAAATGATGGCCTTTGATTAGTGATCAGCGCCATCAGGCTTAAATGAAAGGGAAATCACCTCAAATTTGTTAGCGATAAAAGCCACCTAAAATTAACTAAATTGTTAGATTTTAATTTTAGCTGATTCCATAGAAATTATATACGTAAGTTGCATCTAACTGCCTGATAAAGAGCTATCTAATCTGGCCAAATAAATCGCATTGCCATGGCGAAGGCAACTCTTGTCCAAGAGCAATTATCAGTCATTAAATATGGCTCTCTTAGTCACTGACAAACGCCAATCTACACTAATACGCATATAACTTTATGTATAATTATATACTATATTTTCTGAACAACTCACCTTTAGCAAGCAAATTCGCTGGCCAAAAACATTTGTGATGGGAAGGCGAGAATATGATTTGTGTTACGCTTATGGTTTTGGTTCACTGAAAGGAGAAACAAAAACAGAATTGATTAAATTTATTGATAAATAATTAGCACATGGCTAAAAACAAACTCTTAAGAATTAGATCATCGATTATCTAAGTTAGAGAGGTGTTAAAATAAAGTAAAACTAATATTTTGCATCCTTTTCATTGGCAAAACCCCCACATTTTCTTCAAGTGGCTTATTCTATTAGTTGATCTTGAGCTTTGTGGCCAAAATACGTCATCTTCTGATCGCTGACGGTTGTGTATAATTAAGGAAAGTGAATCATGTGGCTGGGCCTGAACTACCACCGACATACTAGTTTAAAAGTGCACATACAATAGTATATAGAGGGAAACAAATGTATCTGTAAACACAAATCGAAGAAGTGTTTCCTAGAACATTCCGGCTAGCTATTGTTTTAGTCTCGGGCACACATCCAGGGACTGTCGAATTTCAGAATGGAAGTGCCAATGACATGAGCTCTATTTAGAAATATATATCTGTTTATAATGGCCAAATGCCGCCCCTCACTCACTCACTCGTACCGATCAAACATTGTCGCCTGTCAGCACTCTGAATATTCGCATTGAAATCGCTTCTGCTCTGTTCACTGTCATTAATTGGCCTTCGCTTTGACTCCGGGGAAAAATAGCATGCAAATGCAATTTGTTTGGATGATTTCAATTGAGAAATTGAGAAAATTGCATGAGGAGGGGTGTTTGCATGGAGATTCAAATCAATAAATCGCGAAAAGTGTTTAGTCAATAAAAGCCATGAACCTCACAGTTACATTTGTAGCAGCTTAAGTGGTCTTTTGTTTATATTGTAAAGCATTAAATTGACCATGAACCTTATTTATTTAGACTTGATTACCCTGGTAATTAATAATAAGTTCGTATATTTGTGCAACCTTCATTGCGGTTAGAAAAAACTTAAAAATCAATATCTAAGCACAAAAACATGGAAGAATAAAATATGCATATGGGAAAGCCAAGTTGTAAAACCACATGAAAAATTTGTTATTAGATTAATGGGCTTCATTTCTGTTGTTGGGCATGACATCATCACAATTTCTCTTGAAATAGGACATTCTCCCCTCATATGTCCCTCCCACATGGAGTTCTATTACCAGCGGATAATCCTATTTTTCCTTGTAAAATTGAAAAACTTTTACTGGAAAATATATAGCTCAGGGCTTAGATATCAACCCCCTAGAAGTGGGAAAAATAATAAATAAGCCGAGGAGGTGAGTGAGCCGTGCTAAAAGCTGTCGAAGCATAAAAACTTAATCATATTAAGAGAGCTGGCAAACCGGCTTTGAAGGGTCTGATTAAACGATAGATATATGGATGGATGAATGAAGCCACTCACCCGTTGGCTCAGTGAATAAGCCAAGTGGCTAAATGAGCAAAAGTTAATGCCTGACTGATTAAAAAAAAACTGGAAAACCAAGCAAAACCGGGCTAAAATCCACACAGGGTAGGCGTAACAAAGGTAGCATGTTACAGTTGTCTCAACTGAATTATAGCCGGCGAGCTCTCAGAGCTACAAATTGCAAATTCTTATTCACCAGAGCAGCGAACTTTTGCAATGGGGAAAATGCAGAGAAAAAACAAAGCTAACGAACCCCGCAACACGTCAAAACAAAGGAGCTTACCCACTCGGATCATGGTCATCGTGACGATGATGATGTCTGTCAGGTTTTAATTAATAATAAAACTCCTCCCCGGAGACCCGGAGACTCCAAAGAGAAGAAAAGTGCAGACAACAAAAAGCGTGAAATGGAAAACGAACACTAAACCCAACGCAATGGACACTTTGATGATGTATTTTTGATAAATTGTGAAAGCGCCGGCCTGGCCCAGACGACAGCTAATTGACGCCCCAAACTCCCAATCTCCCAACAACACCCAATCCCATTTCCCCGACTGTGCGGCATATGTTATTAAAGTGGCGATAAAAATGCGATTAATAATGAAGCAAAAGGCACACACAAACAACAAAAGCCTATCACGTGAAAGGCCAACAAACAACAAAATACACAAAAAGCAGCAAAATGCGAAAAAAAAGAAATCATACGAAAATGCTGAACTCCGGCCTTATAAAAGATAAACAATTTTACGCGCTCTCTTCGACTGGGAAAGCCGATAAGCGGCACTAACTAAAAATAGAGGAAAAAGTGTAAAAGTAAGCGTAAAAGACACTTGTCCTTGGCCGCAACTTTATCTAATTTGGTTCATATTTTATCAGTGACACTACACCACACACTGCGCCATATCAATTACCCTTATATGGGTTATTAGGGAGGAGGGAATATATATTCAGAGGGTAGAATAGAGCTCCTCGAATTTCATGTCCAGGAGGAGAAATGTTTAATGGATTTTCAAGTGCTTCCCCCACATACATATGATGATTACAACAGGGTCTTCTTCCTTTTGCCCTTTTCATTGGCAAACTGTTAGCCCATTGTGGTCATAAAAATGCACTTTATGGCATTCCCACCAGCCAGAAGGGTCAACTGTATTGCAATTTGTTTAATGACTGCGTGGGGGTTTAATAAATATGGGAGAGTTTAAGAAAACAAGGTTTTTTGTAGTTCTTTATTTGAAGTATTTAAAATAGGGCAGGCCCTGTCCTTAGTACAGGAAAATATTACCAAATACTCATTTTCAGACTATTTAATTAAGACAGGCATAATTTATAGATCTCTTGTTTGTAAGGGAAGGGCAAACCAGTTACATTTACACACTGCCAACATATGCTAATGACCATTTCCATTCCCAACTAGACGAACGCCATTAACGTCTCTCGAGAACCCACATCCAAAGTCCATAAATGTGGCCCAAAGCGAAATTGCTAATGAAAATATTTCACACGAGCCTCCAACAACATAAAGCCTCATAACAAATGTCACACTTTACACGTGCCCCTTAAAACGAGGCCTCAATTAGAGCCAAAATTAGAGGCTAGGGCTTTAAATACCACATTCTAGCCAACAGAAAAACAGAAAAGGCAAACTTTGTTTTGACAATATCAACGGAATAACAATTATCTTATCTCGGACTTAAAATACTTTTTTCGGCCATGCGATCAGCGCAGAATTATTTATGCAGTCAGGGGCAAAATGTTTCTACTGAAATCCAAAGAGTGCTGTTCCATTGTTCTTCGGCCTTTGCCAGTGCAATGTCATGACTTGACGCCAGCCAACGCCATCGGCTCGGTGGTGCCGTGATTGGTGTAAAGAAAATTGCCTCGGCAGCAAAACGAGATCTGGCGAAGTCAATGCTCCAATATATACTGCAAGGGGTTCAACGAATGGCGATTATTCCAGCGATTATTGTTATCAGAGGATGTTCGTGATTGCGAGCCTCTTGATAATTCCCTTCTTGGGATTCTTCTGAAGATGGGTTCACATTGGAGTTTTAAAGCTTTTCTTTGTGTTTCTTATAGAAATATTTATTAAAACTCTTTAAAACTGATATCTAAAGTATGCTATTTTTTTTTAAATAAAAATCAAACTTTACCCCTTTTTCTATGTCTTTTTTCAGTAATTTCTTGTAATTTGTTGCGTTTCTTTGAAATAATGTCAAGGCTGATGCATCAAATCTTGCGACCGCTTTTCGCTGGCTCGACATAACGTTTCCCTTCCCGCTTTCTGACTTGGCTCCCATTATTATATATGTATATATATTTTTTATTTTTTTTTGGCAAACTTCAACGCTTGTCATTGTCGTGTTGCAGCCACGCCCCCCTGCAATGATGTCATATTGCACAGACTCGTAGTAGTTGCTCCAGTTTCTCCCTGCTTTTTGACTTTGTCACGCTTTTCCCAGCCAGCGCTTTTCCACACTTGACTTCGCATTTCCCCCTGGTATCGTATCAGCTCCGCTTTTTTTCCCACCTCAACTAATAACTTTGTTTTGTCTTCCATCCATTTTCCGCGCGCATTCGTCTTGGGCTTTGGCTTTTTCCGCTTCTGTCTCATTTTCTTTTTGCGCCTGCCCTGGATTTCCATTTTGTCGCACTTGGTTTTTGCTCTTGTTTTTCTGGGCGATGCGATTGTGAAAAGCTGTGCACTAATGGCAGCTGTGAAATGCATTTATGTTTATGGTCTAGTTTTTCCATTCTTTTCACTTGTTTTTTTTTTCCTTTTATATTTTGTTTTGAGGGCCTCTTAGGGGCAAACATTTATGCTTATCCTCCAGTTACATTAGTGCGAAGGCTAAGAGCAGCGTTGAGAAGCTGACTGAGCCGGGGAATTAAGGATGGAAATGGAGTAGAGCAGACCAGGTGTGGGGATTTAGACTCTCTAATGCTCACTAAGTCTTAAAATGGGCTCTGAACTAGATTTATGGGGGTTAGGTTAAGGTTAAGCCAAATGGGTGGGATTTTGTATCATTTCTCTTCTATTCCTTTTAAAATATTTATAAATATGAAATGTTAAATCTAAAAACTCTTTAAATAAATGTATATTTAACAGGGATGGACACAGATTGTTAAACTCGGAGCCTGATAAGAAAATAATCCTAACTTATGAGCCAGACAGAATATGCGAGCAAAGCTAAATTTTGCCTTGCGCATCGGCATTTATATTTTGTTTTAGTAAAGCCTTAGTGGCGGAGAATGTTTCCACCGATATGTTTTTTTCAAAAACTACACTATTTCTTTATTATTATTTAACCATTTACTATTTTTATTAAAATTACGTTCGCTTTAATCAGAAACAAAACACTTTACCCTATAATTTGATTGTTTATTTATTTTTTATACAAAAAACGAATTCTCTACTCGAAGCAGTGCCAGATTATGAATAACTGGTTTTTTATAACAAATCTTTCTCTTATTTAAATGAATAACAGAAACTCTATTAATTATAATTCAGCTTAGTGTGAGAATCATTTACATAAAAATCAGATACGATTACATAAATTCGCAATGAAAATGCAAATCTTCCAAGAATTCGAACAAAAAAAACCTATAGTATCGATCATCGGCTTTAGACTCACCTTTATAATTTACAGATTTAACAGGAACTGCGTGATTTAGATTTATGGGGTTTTACGTTCGTCAGCGTATTTATTTATTATTATTTTTTTGTAGATTTCAATTTGGCAACGATAAAAATCAAAAGAAACCAAAAAGGAAGATATAAAGAATGAGAGGGGAAAGGCAATATTAGAGAGATAAACTTGCACGCGAAAACCGGTTGCCGTTATTGTTTACACCAAATCGGAAACGAAGTTGCGCGAATATAGATGTCCAACGGAGGGGGGAGAAAGATGGGAGGCAGGGGGACAGGGAATCGGAGTCGGAATTGGAATCAATAAAACAAACACACCACGGAGAGCAAGCACATGGAAAGTGCAGGCGGCTGCAGATGATTTTCCCTGCTATTTCGGTTAAATGCACAAATAGGCGAATCGTGACGCCTGAAGTGAGTGTAGAATCCTGGCGCTGTTATAAAAATGATTCATTCCATTCGCTTTTCGCTTTTTATGCCGAGAGATATCAAAAGATAAATACAATGCAGCAGCAGCACAGTCACACACATACACACACTCCCTGGCAGGCACACTCTCGGACACCCCCGCGGACACGCACACACGAGGCTTCACTGTGAGTATTTTATTTATTAATATATTCCAGACACGCGGATCGGATCCATAGTGAAAAATACACACATATATTCGATTCACGACGGCAGCGGCGGCGGCGGCGGCGACGAAAAAGAAAAGAGAGAATTCAGCAGTTCTGAAGCACAGAACACACACGCGTTGGTCCCCGTTCCTTTGTTTTTTTCCTCGACGGCGGTTCTTTGCCTCTATTATATAACGGCGCTGGGATATCCGAGCATCGTTGCACCGCGCGAGCACTAGTCACTTACACTTTTCCGCTAGTCGCTTGAATCTCGCGTCCGAGTCGTTTGGAGGTTTCTACAGCATAAATAAACAGCAACAATGAATTTTTCGATTAAACTGCCTGTTCGTGCAGTGTGCCCGCCAGGCTTTCGTTTTATTTTCTTGAAATTCGTCAGAAATAGGGCGGATTTTCTTGTCCGTGGTTAATGGTCACACTGAGCGAACGGGGACGTAAGCAAAAAACGTAAGTGAACAAAAACGTGAACATTAACGACGTGACCGGTTTTTACTGTGCCCACCCGGTTTTCCGTTTATTTACCTAAAACTCGAGCGGATTTTCTCCTTCACGTAGTTGGTTACACTTAAATTAGCAAGACGTATCGACTTACAACGTTAAAGTTTTTAGCTATTTTCTAGCAACATCCGGATTGCCCGCCATGTTTTTCGTTTTCCTGAAACTAGTCAGAAAAAGAACGGAATTTATCCTTAACGGCAATTTCAGTAAAAAATTTAATAATTTTATAAAAAAAGAGCTCATGAAGTTGAAATCTGAAAAACAAATAAATAAAGTAGTGGCTTCTTATTTTTGTTAAATGCTTAGTTTTCTTGTTATTTTCCCCGTAAAAAAGTTTTTGACAAAAACAGCTTTTTTCAAGCAAAGGTTGGCAGCACTGGTTACATTTATCGATAGCGGCGATAGTTTTCGCATTCCCTTTTGAGCATTCTTTCGCATAAATATTTTTCCGGCTTTTCTTTTGGAATGGTGAGTTTTTTAACTATTTATTTGCAGTTTTCTTCATTTCCCGCCCCATCTCTCAGTTTTCACTGCTGCACAAGGAGGAAAACGCGCACGACAATGCGCTGTGGGCTTGCACCTGGGGCCGCGATACCGCCGATCCGGATCCGGACAATCCCGCCACAGAGCCAGAGGAGGAGAACCCCTTCGATTTCGACAAAAAGGAGGCGCGACCCAAGGATTTCATAGTCACCGGAGGTCTGGACGATTTGGTGAAGGTGTGGGATGTGCGGGAGGACAACACACTAAAGCTGCGCCACAAGCTGAAGGGACACGCTCTGGGAGTTGTCTCCGTGGCCGTCAGCTCGGATGGACAGAGTAAGAAAGGGGGTTTTCTCCAACTCTAACTGCTCCTCTAACTCTCCTTTCCCTTAGCCATTGCCAGCAGTTCCCTGGACTCCAGCATGTGCTTGTGGGATGCCCGAACGGGAGACAAGAAGCACCTGCTAACATTCGGGCCCGTTGATCTCTGGACGGTGGGCTTTTCGCCCTGCAACAAGTACGTGATATCCGGTTTGAATGACGGCAAGATCTCCATGTACAGCGTGGAAACGGGGAAGGCGGAACAGACGCTGGACGCGCAGAATGGCAAATACACGCTGAGCATTGCCTATGTGAGTGTTGACCCATAATTAACCCTAGCTAGCTGCTGCTATTAATTATATCTTGCAGAGTCCGGATGGCAAGTACATAGCCAGCGGAGCTATCGATGGCATCATCACCATCTTTGATGTGGCGGCTGGCAAGGTGGCACAAACTCTGGAGGGTCATGCGATGCCCGTTCGCAGTCTTTGCTTCTCGCCCAATTCTCAAATGCTTTTAACCGGATCCGATGATGGGCACATGAAGCTGTATGATGTGTAAGTGGTTCTGCCCTAAGTAAAACTCACTCTACATGTTATGGTTATCTTTCTTCAGCGCCCACTCGGATGTGGTGGGCACCCTCTCGGGCCACGCCTCTTGGGTGCTGTGCGTGTCATTCTCCGAGGACGGCAAGCACTTTGCCAGCTCCTCCAGCGATCGCAGCGTCAAGGTGTGGGACACCTCGGAGCGCAAGTGTCTGCACACCTTCGCCGAGCACTCGGACCAAGTGTGGGGCGTGCGCTACAGTCCCGGCAACGACAAGGTGGCCTCCGCCTCCGAGGACAAATCCCTGAACATCTACTACTGCCCGCCCAATGCCATTGTGTGATTCGCGTCAATAAAACGTAGGATTAGAACAAGAAACAAATGGATTTATTTACGGATTACCCTCCGGGTCTGACTTGACGCGCAGGAGCGGTGTCTTGGCCTGCGTCAGCATCGTATCCTGGTACTTGTGGTCGGGTATGTACATATTGAACGTCTTAAAGTAGTGCAGGATATTCTCTGGAAGAGCAGGGGTTATCAAGCGATCCTTATCAATCCTCCATTTCGCGATAACTCACCAACATGCGGCTCCTTGAGCTTGTATTCATCGGCTATCTTCTTGGTTGGCCAATTCTCCGGATCCAGCTGGTGATCGTTGATGAACTTGAGTGCCTGACGCAACGTGCAGCGTCCTTGGGTAATCCTCGTGGGCTCCATATAGCCGTACTCAAAGTCATCCGGGGTTTTGCGTTCCAGGGGCAGAGGTCGCTGCTCCTGCTTGTCCGCTGCCTGACGGTCCTGGACGCGCTTGATCTAAGAGAGAGATTTAAAGATTAGTTTGTGGAAACGTAGCTGCCCTTAATCGTAACCCACAAATCGATCCTGCGACGTTACATAAACGTCTTTCAATCGGCTGTCCAAGCTGGCGTCCTTAATGTTTAGCTTGTCCACGAACTTGGGATCCACTGTAAAGAGGAAATCAAATCAATAAACTCATCTCAAGACCCTAATTAAACCTCCAGAGACTTACGTTCCAAGGTGCGCTCCATGTCCCTCAAGTTGGAATCGAATTTGGGCGCCGGTGTGGGTTTCTCGCGCTCCAGTATGCGGTGGGCGCGATTCTCCGCGTTGAAACGGTTGATCCGGCGTGCCACCATTGAAGCCACCTGTCCCATGGCGCGTTGTTATGTGTTGTTTAATTTACGTTACACGAAAATTCCCATCAATTTGTTGGAAAATCAAATAATTTGCTGCGTAAACATAACCAAAAACAATGAGTGTTGGGTAGCGAGTAAAGTCGGCGACAGCTGTGATCCGAACAGCTGAGCCGGTCGGTCGCCGGATTAGTGTTGCAAAACACCCGCACACCAGTTGCTTGTAAACAAACGAGTTTAAAATTTTCCTTTGGAGTTTAATTGTTAAAGAACTCACTCAGAATGCTGCCATTGCGACGCAGCTGGAGCCTGGCCAGGTTCAACTACAGCACCAAGGCCAAAAAGGAGCTGGTGGCCCGCTACAGCGCCGAGTTCCCTGCGAAACTACTTAGCCGAAAGCAAAAGTCGCCCTCTCACATGTATTTGGCGAATGCGGAGGCTGCCAACAGGATTGGTCAGTATCTGGAGCCCCATCTCCAAAGTTCTGGCTGTGACACTGTTATGGAACTGAATCCTGGGGCGGGACACTTTACCCGGCACCTCTTGGACAAGGAATCACAGTTCCGGCGGATCATATTGCTCGAGAGCATGGATCACTTTATGCCGCGCCTGCAGGAGCTACATGCACTGTATCCCGAGCGCGTGAAGGTGCGCCATGGGGATTTTATTAACCTGTGGAAGCTGGTGTACATGGACAAGATGGATGGCGGCACCAGGGTGTCGGATTTGCTTAATGATGTTCCGCAACGTGCCTTCAGCGATGGTGGGATTAATGTTTAAGGATTTAATTGGAGAAATTTATATTTATGGTTTCCTGGCAGATGTCAACATGCTGGTATTTGGCGCCGTGGGCTCGTATGCCTTTTTCAAGCACTTGATCAACTCGCTCATCTTCCAGACCAGCCTTTACAATCTGGGGCGCTGTGAAATGATTCTCGCCATGCCGCCGCCCATTTACATAGTAACTTTTATAATAATCCTTCATAAATATGGCTTTAATAATTAATTCTTTCCCAATAGCACCTTACCTGCACCAACGAGATTGGCTACCTCATCTACCGCTCCACCAGTGTGCTCTTCCAGATCCTGTTCGAGCACCAATTCATAGCCAAGGTGCCGCGAGAGGATTTCCTGCCCATGCAGACCGACTATAGCCCCCGGAAGGGCAGCAAGCTGGGCAAGGTCAAGTCCATCAATCCGGAGTATCTGTACCTGGTCAAGTTTACGCCGCGTCGCAATCTCCAGGAGCTGTGCCAGGCTCAGGATCTGCCCGCCCTCTGGTTCTTCATAAAACAGAACTTTGTGAGCCGCCGCAATCGCATCATCCCCAATTTGGAGTAGGTAGAGAGCATCCTTCCCCTTTTACCCCTAACTCAAGCCCGTAATTCCCGCAGGAAGTGGGTGCCCGGCTGTGGACCGCGGCTCATCATCAATCCAAAAGCCTCCGAGCCCGTGAAGCCCACCTATCCGGAGGAGAGGCCCCACAAGCTGCCGCAGTACTCCAGCCAGAGCACCTCGATGAGCCTGAGGAACTACTATCCGGCCATTAATATCTACACGCAGTTTGGGGATCTGCTGCCCAGCCAAATGCTGACGCTGTTCAATCAGTTTCGTCATTGGCCAGAGTATGGGGAGAGCTCGTTTCTGGCCTCGCTGGAGAATGCACTGCTCAAGCTGGAGACGGCCAATGACGAACAGAACCTGGAGGATGGCGTCACGTTGCCCGAGGAGGATGATGCCGATGCCGACGAGCTGCTCGAAGAAGAGAGCCCCGAAGTCTCCGCCTCCACCACTGCCAAAAGCCGGAGGAAGGGCAGCTCCTAGTAAATAATTATTATTGTTGCTTTAGGCTAAGTGGAAAGACTCTCCTTGCATTGGAGCATTGTTTAGGGAGTTTTCTATTTTATTAAATCGAAAAATCATTCAAGACAGAACACAATTTATAGATTAAGCACACGGTTTTCAGTAAGATGAGTTGAGTTGATCCTCTAGAGTCTAAACGCACTTCCCCTGGATCGACAGGCGACTGCCGCGTCCGCACTTCTCGGCCAGATCGATGTGGTATTCTGGGGGAGCCTGCTCCACCTCCGTGTCCGCAATGCGCGTATCCAGTTGCACCGACAGCTTGACACAGTCCACCATCAGGGTGGTGGGATTCACGCCCAGCACAAAGGTTGCCTCCTTGTACGGGCAGGGATTCTCATCGTGGTTGGTGTTGCCGAACTTGTAGCAGCTGTTGCGGACCATAAAGTGTCCATCGCGATTGCAGGGATTGCGCACGCACTCCGGTATGATTCGCTCCTTGTAGAGCACCAGGATGTGGCCCGCCTCACAGGGACCTTGACGATAGGCCGGGTAGCAGGCATCGGTCTCGGGGTAATACAGCGTGGCTGTCAAAAGGGGGAAGTACCATAATTATTATGTCATCGCTCCATTAAGACTGCTCTGCTCTCCTCTCACCTGGCGCACAGTCGCAGACCCAGTCGTTCTGCTGCTGCTGATCCCCTGGATAAAGAAGCTGGTACTTGGGGCATCGGGCGGGGGAGTAGAGCGGCTTGCGACCCTGGAGGCGAGACGAGTACAGAATTGTTAAGTCTCATTTATTATCTTCTACTACGCGTCTTTCCCATACTCTTCCAAGGAGTAGTAAGACTTGCATTAAAATCTGTTCAACTAATTTCAAAGTTGAGTCATTTCATTAAAATTTTAATTAAGTAAAGTTCCATATACTTTTATACAGATTTTACTAATTTAAAATATAGGTATCTCTTTTTTAACACTTTCTGCGGTTTATTTTGGCTTAAAAATATTATATTCACTGATTTACTGGAAAATATGTAAAACCATTCTTAGAAAATATAAAGGAACCGAAGAATTTAAACCCTTTTCTATGTCCTGTCATTCTATTGCCATCTTTAATTATAAAGAATATTTTCTTGCAATTTTTGTCGTTCTAAAAAACAATTCAAAGTTCCCAAATATTCTGTAATTCCGATTTTCCACTAACTTTTCCTAATTGTATTTAGATTTAATTTCTCAATATCCATTTCTGGAAATGTTATGAACTGTAACACGAATTTCTTTATAAATATTCTTATTAAATGGGATTTAACCAGAGATATAATGAACTTAAAGCTTAACTTAAATATCCATTTGTAGCAGTGTAAAGAACTGTAACACGAATTTCTTTATAATTACAAATTCCCACTTAATTATTTTAAATGGGATTTAACCAGAGACATATTGAACTAAAGGCCCTTTTAAGGAAACTGGATTGTTGGTTTGGGAAAGTTCGCAAAACTGTGGTAATTATTTCAGGTTCACTTTCACTGAAAAGGGCAGAGCGATGCCTTCCAAAGCTTGTAATATATACAAGACCTTTGAAACAAGAGATCAAGAGAAACAACTATAGTTATGCCGAAATATAAATTCCATTTCCGATTTTTACTCCTTAGTTCTCTCTGCTTGGAAAGGGTATTTCCAGCTGGCTTTCATCTCTCTTTGGATTTCCTTATCACAATCCACTTAAAGCTCGGTTTTTGGTCCAGCTTACCGCAAGGTTGGCCTTCTTCTTATCAATGTCTTGGTCCTCCACAAAGGCGATTTGGGCGCGTGCCACTTTCCCAACGAGTGCGAAGAGCGCTAAGATCAGCAGCAGGCGAAGATTGATCATCGCTCTTTCTCTCTGTCTGTCTCTATCTCTCTGTTGTGATTAACGGGTATGCAAAATTGACGCGATACCGACGGCTTTACAAGATAACACAAACGCAAAACAAGACTTTACTCGGGACGTTTAACTGATCCAACATCGGCGGAGATCGGCTCCAGACTATTGGGGATCCGCTCTCATTGGACTCCAATCAGAGCTCCTCTATAGCCAGTGTTGCAAAGTCACCGATAATCGAAGCTTAATGAAAGCTTATTAGATGTTTATTTTAAATATGTATGGCAAAATGGAAAATTAAAATAAAATTAAGCTAATTGAGTAGATAGAGTTAACGCGAACTAAAAGTTGCATTGAAAAGTTTTCATATGCCTGCTATTTTATTTAGGGAACAATAAAATGTTGCTGATTTTCTTTCCTTACAATATTTAGCTGTACTTTACTTTCTGGTAAACTCTCTGATTTACATTCCCATGAATACAAGGCTTAAAGGTAAAAAATGTAATTAAAAGTAATTTGGGCAACTTTTCGTTTTTAAAATTTCTCCACAACAACTGGTCACACCTAAGTAGGCCCGGCGTTGCCAGTCTGTCAACATTTCGTCAGCTATCGACACTGGCCGCTTAGACTATCGGCAAACGCTCATCACCTCTCGATATTTTCCTTTGTCAAAAAAAAAGTAAATACAAAAAGTAAATAAATAGAATTTTATTCCCCCAACGAAACGAGTAAAACACACATTTCGAACAGCTCAAATGGACGACGAAGAGGCACCAGGTGAGTGTGAAGGCATTAAAATGTATGAATTATGCACCTGCTAACGAGTATACGACATTTAATTGCGCAGAAATCAATTCAGGTCACGGGGCGACAGTCCAAGGCGAGGGTGGGGCAGGGGAGGAAGGGGAGCCAAGAGCGCAGCCTCCGGAGGATGCGCACGAAGGGGAACAGATGCAGCAGGTGCTGCAGCTGCAGGTAGAGCAACAGGAGGAGCCACAGGAAACTGGGAACAGTGCAATAGAACCCGTGCAGGTAGCGGCAGCAGATGAAGACGAGGATTTAGAGGATCCCGATGAGGATCGGGTGAACCAGAACGAAGAAGACCACGAGGTGGGTAGCGACACCCCCGACGTGAGCAGCGACATGTCCCTGGAGAGTCGCGGCAGTGAGGGTGAGTTGCTCTCTTTATTTCGTGCCTTAACCAAGGAAACTTAACTCCCCTTCAGATGATTCCGATCAAGAGGCCCTGCCCCGCTGGATGATTCCCCAGAACCGCCTAATCTCTGCCGTGGACCAGATGGTGAACCAGGCTCGCAATCGGGATGGAGGAATAGCCGCCCTGCTCAACAGGGACAACTTTCTGCAGCGCGTGCGGAGCATGGTCTTCAGCCAGGAGCGTCGTCGCAGTCGCACCAGCGACGAAACCAGCCAGGAGGAACCCGAGTCCTCGAACCTACCGTTGCCGAACCTACCGCCGCCCCCGACTGCCGCGCCTATCGACATCGACATGGAGGAGGGCGGCGTGCACTTTGACACCAATCTGCCAGCGGAGCACTCCTACTTCGGCACCCATCTGAGCCGCGTGCCGGGCGTGGACTACCTGGAGGTGGGCAGCACCCATCACATGCTCATCTTCCTGCACCAGCACATACTCTTTCCCGGCGAGGTGCTGCCCTTCATGATCGACGGCAGCATGTTCGACGACGACATGCCCGGCCTGGATGGTTTGATCTTTGGCGTGGGCTTTCCTCTCATGCAGCCACCAGAGGATAATCCGCACAAGCTGTACGGTGTCACGTGCCAGATCTACGAGCGGGGTGAGAGCGGCCGGGAGCTGGTGTTCTACAAGTCGCGGGCATTGCAGCGCATCGTCATCAACTGCGATGATATCCAGGGGTGAGTGGAAGGTTCTAACTCTAACCAAAACCCTTTCTCGAAGTCCAACTTGTGATCCTTAGCCCGCCGCAGTACATAGCCCGCAATCCGACGACGAAATGCTTCAGCAAAGTCAAGGTTCTGCCCGAGTACTTCCTGCCCGAGCCGCTCCAATCTATAGATATGGGCTCCATGGCCCGGTTTAGGGATATCCCATCGATGCGGGATCAGTATCGCCGCTTCCAGTTGGCCAGCACTCCGTGGCCGGCGGATGCCTGCCAGGAGTATGCCTACGATGACATCGTAGAGCGAGCACGCAAGAAGCTGGAGATTCACAAAATCAACACCATGCCCAAGTGTCCCATCCAGCTCTCGTTCTGGCTGGTGCGCAATCTCCACCTTAACGAAAAGATGATGCGATTGACTTTTCTAACAGACTCTGTGAACACGCGGCTCCAGTTGATCGGGAGCACGCTCAAGGAGGAGTCGTTCTTCTACTGCCGCTACTGCAACAGCAGCCTGGCCCACTGCTCCGATCTATTTGCCATGTCCAAGCACGGAGTGCAGACGCAGTACTGCAATCCAGGTGGGAGTTACTCTTGGGGAATCTCTATAAATATCAATTTTAATCAATTTAACCTACCAGAGGGCTACATCCATGAGACCAACACCGTCTACCGGGTGCGGCACCATGCCATCGGCTATAGCGGCGAGCCGTCCACCAAATTCAGCTGGTTCCCGGGCTACCAGTGGCACAGCATCCTGTGCAAGTTCTGCGCCCAACACGTCGGCTGGGAGTTCAAGGCCGTCCAGCCCAATCTTGCTCCCAAGGTGTTCTTCGGCCTGGCCGGCTCCAGCGTAAGGATTGGGGGAGCATCCGAGAACACGCCCGTTAATGGCAGCACCTTCGTGGTTAGGAATATGCTGCGTCTCATATCGAATGAGATGGAATGAGGCTGGCGGGTGTTGAAGCGATGCTTCTGCTACTGCTACTGCTGCTGCTGCTCTTGCAGTTCCCAGTTTGTGGGCTTGGATTGATCTACACATATTTATGCGTATGTTCTTTAGGTAAAATAAATTATAGTTGATATTTAAGTTAATTTCGAACTAAAACTAAAGCTTTTCTGTAATAAGTTACTCTTAAAAACGGTCTTTTAATGGGTTTTTTAGGGGAATATTCAAGGGATTAGAGCTGTGAAACTATCGATGATACTATCTAAGATGCTGTGCTCCGGGTCACTATCGATTGATTTTTTCTACCATCGATACATCGCGTTATCAGCAAATAAGTGAATTCATATAAAATTTACAAGATTTTGCCAATAAATATAATATAAAAATAAAGGTAATCATAAATTCTTATATTAAGATATGACCGAGACATTTTAAATTACTTTTTAATCATTAGTATCAAAAATGATCTATGTATAAATTCTATATAGACTAGAGGTGGAGAAACATCGATGTTTTTCGATGTTTAAACAAAAAACATCGATGAATAAAAACAACGAAGTTTTCCGATGTTTTTAAGGAAACAGAACAAAAATAAAAGAAAAGTTTTTTCTACTACTCTATTGATGTGACAAAAACATCGATGTTTCCCAAAAAAACATTTTAAAAACATCGATGCATCGATGTTTTCATCGATGTTTCTCCACCTATAATATAGACAGTAATGTGATTGAATTTAATTGTTTTTTTGTTTAATGCATAAGATCTTTTATAAACTATGCCACTTAAATTGGTTTGTTTATAAGCAAAGTAAATTTTTTTTAACCCATTTTATTTTGTCGATAGTATCGATATTATCGATGGTTTGGCTATCACTATCGAAAATATCGAGTGAGGGCTTTATCGATGTTTTTACAGCTGTACAAGGGATTATCTACCTTTCAGTCATCCAAAAGCGCCACAAAAGAGGTAGACAGTTTCTGTAACACAGAAAATAGGGAAATTAAAAGGAAAACCTTCTCTGAAACCGACTTACCGCCTTGCAGAAGGGACACAGGCCGAAGGAGACCTCCAGGAACGTCTTGCCATCCATCAGGGTCTGGAACCACTCCTTTAAGCAGGCGGCATGGCAGTTGAGCACGCACTTTGTGTTGTCACACGAAACGAGGGGCACTTCCCCGCCGTCCAGGCGGTACTCGAAGCAGATATTGCAGCGCTTCTCCTCGTTATCCTCCTCCTTCTGCTTCGGATTATCGCTCCACTCGGGCATGGGGAAGTAGCACAGGTCAAAGATGCGCAACAGGTTCTTGTGCATATCCAGCTCGGGGTCCCAGTTCCCCAGGCCATCACTCAAGACATGACGCAGGCGGGCCACCTCCTCCGTGGGCCCAATGATCTTCAGAGCCATGGAGGCGATGCAGGCAAAGGGATCCACGATGGTCACCTTCAGATAGACACGTTCCTTCAGCGGAAACACTCGTGTATTGTGCTTGGTGGTCACGGGAGACGGCTGCAGCACATGGCACAGCTCGTCGATGTCCATGAAGTTGTCGTAGAAGGGACGCAGCTCTTCCAGCAGCTTGCGGAAGAGTATGAGAGCCTCCTCCATGGATCTCGCACTCTTGACCATCATTTCAGCCAGCGGGACGCAGTCGGGCAGGCTGTGCTCCAGCAGGCGCAGAGAAGGCACCTCCAGTTCCACATAATGCTGTTCGTAGTCTCTGAATTCGCTAAACCGAATCCGGGAACAGGAATCATTTGTTTGCAGGCGGTACTCCTTGGGTTTGTGCAGCGCCAGGATATCGGCGTATATGTTTCTCTCCTCTGGGGGTTTTTTAAGTATAGCTTTGGTGTCTGTGCGAGGTAGAATCTGCTCCAGATTGAGCAGCAAATCCTCCAGCTGCCAGTCATCCTGAACCTTTAGGTTATCCGCCGTATAGAGCTTGTACTCCAAGTGCTCCTGCACGTACAGCTGGAAGCCATGGAGTGCGGGATGATGGGGTATGTAGAGCTTCAAGCGACGCCAATTTCCCTGGATTAAACAAAATATTATACTTTTTGGCGGGAGCTTTGAGATTAACAAAACTCACCTCACTGCAGAGAACTCCACGAATAATGCAGGCACCGCTTAGCTGTCTCTTCGCCAGCAGACCAGGATGCTTTGCGGCCAGGAACTGCTCCAAATTTTGGTCCTCTGTGTCCATGTTCTTATGATTTTTGCAAACAAAAACAAGGATTTGTTTTGTTTACCTTTTTCAAACAGCGTGTTAGAGATGGCACTTCATCGATAACAGAGCTGATTAAAACTAATCGATTACTTATCGCATCATCAGCGGGTAATTTAAATTAGAAGTTGATTAAGCCTAATTAAAAACGGATTTCAGGCCACTCGTTGGGGAATTTCCCGCAATTTCGGCATACTCATGCAACATTGTATGGCCGGCGCAAGGAGGTAATGCCATAATAACATTGATTCTGCCGGCTTATCAGCCGAATTTACGTTATTTACTGATTCCATGAATCCGGCGTCGTTGTTTGCTCTTCGTCAGAGCGCAACACCTGCGAGGCCCCACTGTTTTCATTTTTGTAACACCTGCGTGGCGGCCCCGGCGGTATCAATAGACCTGATAAGCCGCTCTCCCGAGCCACTGGTCATCGCACGGACGACGCCAGCTATTTAAGGTTCTGCGCCGGCCAAAGTGATTCCATTCCCATTCACGGCTATCAAACCTGCGTACACGCGTACCGAAGACATTGTAGTTAGTTCTTTTTCTGGCCAAAACAGATTACAGGAGGAGCTTCCCCAGACAACCGAAAATGCTGCGAATTGTCATAGTTTTGGCCTTGATCTTGGCCACCGCCAGTGCCACCAATGTAAAGCAGTGTAAGTACTTTTGGCTTCGTAACTAGGAAACCCCATGGATTAGGGCCTTAAATAGAAACTGGATTCATGGCTTTAAAGTAATCCTTGGCCTGGTGATTCATTCGGTAATCACCAAACACCATGAAGTTCTTTTGGAACTATTGCCAAAAATACTTTGGTGTGGAGAAATAAAAGTCCTCAAGAGTATCTCCCAGCCGGCTGGTGATAGGGTTATCTCCCTGCGCCGCTCCGCTAATCTTGGCCAGCTTTTTGCGCAAATTTGTAGTCTACTTTTCAGCTCACCTGTTGCACTGCTTGGCTTTTTTTATTCACAGGCAAGGACAAGCCGTTTCCACTGGCCGTGAGAGTGGTGGACTGTGATGAGCCGCCATGTGTGGTCTACAAGGGTACCACTGCGATCATGGAGGTGCATTTCCTGGGCAGTAAGTAGGAGTGGCACATCATATATCCAAATCCTATATGCATCCTCAATCTCCCGCAGATAACAACAACATCAAGAACATCACGGCCACCACAACGGCCAAGGTCCTGGGCATGAATCTGCCGTACATCCTGCCCGACGAGGTAGCCGATGTGTGCCAAAATCTCCTATACGGCGCCATGTGTCCCATCGACAAGGACGAGGACGTCACATACCAGTTCAACTTCTATGTGGAGCCCTCTTTCCCCGAGATCACGGCGGATGTCACTGTCACGCTGAACGACATCGACGGCGAACCGATCACGTGCTTCGTGGTCAGCTGCAAGCTCCGTAAGGGAGCAACTGCGACGCAACGGGACGAATACCTGCTGGACTGGACGAACCCCAATCCCGCCGAGTAGCGACCACGACGACGACGACGATGCACTCAACTTCGGCCACTGGGACCGACTGACTGACTGAATATATTATCACCAATATTATTCGACGAACAATAAAAACTCAAAGAAACTCGGCAGCCGATAGCCAAAAGCGTTTGTTTACCTTGGCGACCTACGTCACGGATTCCAGTGTACCCGAGGGAATCAGCCGCCGGATTAGGGGCTCATATCTCGGGGCGACGATTAGATGGTTCGTTCTTCTTTATATGGAGTCATCGGTGACGTTGCCTGTTTGCACCGAAAGTCCCAGTAATATATTTCCACTGATTCAGTGGCAGTAGCACTGGCACAATTGCCAATAAAATCGTATCGATAACCATTTATTGACCGCCTGCGTCGGATCGCGCTTGACCATATGGTCAAAAGTTGGGCTACCCGACGTGATAAGGGGGCTAACCATTCCAGCTGGGTGCAATCCTACACTTGGCAGAATTATGGGGAATTATGGTGATATTTCTGCGAAGGATGAAAGGAAAAAATACTATTTTGAGACTATGAACGGAGATTCCAGCACTTGATCGTAACGATTAGTATGGTTTCTTAGAACGTTATCTTTTTGGTCGAAAATCAAACTATCAAGGTACACGGAGATTTTATTATTATAAATTTAAAAGGGTTTTCTTAAGCATTTAATAAATAAATATTAAAATTAAAATAATGATGGAATGTGTTTAGTTATAAGACAAATAAAATAGTTTATTAAATAAACTTTATTTACTTACCTAAAATCATAACAAAAAATTATTAAAGTATTAACTAATAACTTTAATAAGTAAACCACTTAATAACTTGATTTGTGAGACTTATATTTCATTATTTTTCTTCAATTCTTCATTGATTAATTAATTATGAATAAATGGTGGGGGAATTTAGGTAAGTAAGTACATTTGACAAACAAAAATCAGCATGAATAATTATCGATTATAATCGATAATGACAAAAATTCCTTTATATTTATATCCCATGCTTGAAATTCTTTAGATTATTTCCGGAAAGTATTATTAAGTTTTCATGAAAGTTCCTATTTTTACCTCTAATTTAAGCTGCGACTGTTTATAGCTAAAAATATATCTAAATTGATGTCAAAACTTCTTCATTAACTAAAATTTTAGTTGTCTTTGTTAAGTATTTATTTATAAAGAGAACAATTTCAGGAGAACAATTTATTTTTGGTTTAATTATCGCAGAGAAGTAAGTGGGGAAGGTTGGCTACCTTCAAAAATAATTGCAAGGTCGTTGTCTTATCTCCAAGACCGTTGATGTTTAAAGATTTAAAAAAATTAAATTTACAAAATGTATTTTCCAAAATTAAAGATTTTTCTACGCAAATATAAATATTATAAAAAATCTAATATTATTTTATTATATGCCATAAATCTCAACGGGGACTTTTCCCACAGTGCACTAGTCATCGAAAATAAATCAGATAATCTCGGTGAGTTGCCGGTTCTTGATAGCTCGGTACATTTCTCTGCTTCTTCGCCTTGCTCCCGAACAGGTGTGTCGGGCGAGTTCGACCAGGTGTAATCAGACTCAAGATTTGCGAATTATTATTTGATTCGATTATGGCTTTTCGTCCACTTGAATTTACACTTTTATAGCAGCGTGTGCAGATAGCGGCGATGGCCAATAGAAAGCCTTAAAATAAGCCTTATTACCTGTACCCACCCAACCCCATAAATAATGATCCAGTCCCGTGAATACTTAGACAAAACCTACCCCTCACATGGTGGGATGAGGCTTTTAAAATTTTATTAAATATGCATGAGACATCGGGGGAGAGCTCTGCTAAAGATTTCGGTTTGTTTTTGAAAAAAAAATAAGGATATGATATATCACAGTAATTTAGACCAATAAATGAATGAGTTCCACTCTCAACTTCGGGGCATTACTTTCGGTTGAGATAATCCAGCTGATAGACCGAATTGCCACCGTTGCCCTTGACCACCTTGATGTCACACACAAAGCAAGTGGCTATCTCCTTGTCCTGATCCACCAGATAGATCTCAATCTTCACCCCAATCTCCGGATACTCGCCGATGGGAAAGGCAAACAAGTAGGTCACATCCTCCGTGGGATACAGCGGACAGTAGGCGCCGAACATGAGATTCGGACACACAGCGGCCACATCCGCAGGCAGCTCATATGGCACCGTGATTATTCCCAGCGTTGTGGCCTTCACCAGAGTCGTCATCTCGGTTATAAACTTATCCACGGCAAAATCAATCTCGAACTTCTGCGTCGATCCCTTTATAATATTGCAAGGCGGCGTTAGGCATCCATGGACTCGAACCTGCAGGGGAAACGGTTTACTTCCAGAGCCTAAAGGGGATTGGCATTTAGTTTATGATGGTCTCTGGAATGTACTTTAACTCACATCGCTTCACTTCCGTGCCCGGATGCTCCTCCTCGTCCGCCGCCCGGACCATGGCTAATAATCCCAGAGAGATCAGTATCAACGCCTTGACTTGCATGTTTCTCGGTTCGAATTGCTTTCGGCCAAGGGTGCTGACATCGTTTTTATAGCTCGGATCCGAATACGATCGTCTCTTCGGCAAATACGAACGGATTTGGTCTATCTAATCGCGGGCCAGTAGCCACTGATTTCCTCGATTGTCGGATTTCTGGACAATCGAAGCTGGTTTGTATGCCACAGAAGGTAACTGCTGTGACACTTCATGGGTACCATTAAAAAATTAAGAATTATGTTAGTTTAAATATGATTTTTTGAAGAGGAAGATTGAATTTTTTCAATGTCACTTAAATATTGTATAGTTTAATATAAAAGCTCTTGTTCTTTATTTAATAATCCCTTTTTGTTGCCCAGCCGTGTCTCGAATGCTTGGGATGCGACTGTACGTGGGAACGAGATGGAAAAAGAAGGTTGCCACTTTATTGTCTAAAAACTTCCATGTTTATCAACCAATTGTTGGAATATTATGGGAACGTGTCTAAGAAATTTCTTTATAGAGCATAGAATAAAAACCAATTATAATTAATTCATTTTTCAACAAACTTTCATCAACTGCGAGATTTTATTAACTTTATATATTATAAAGTATATAACATGGTTACGGCACAAAAGACCTAACATCTGGTCGTGGTGCAACAAGGCCTAGGTAATAATAATAATATAATATGGTTATAAATGTTAACAATTACTTTATAATAGAATACTCTTTATATACTTACTCAAATCAAATGGTTATCAATACAAATCTCAGCATCAATTCGCATCATTAGAGTCGCTTTGCGAATGGGTCGTGAAATTATGAGATCGAGCAAGAGAATTTTATCACTTCATCGCAGAGAGTTCTCCCAGCCGGAGAGGGGGAGCAAAATAAATCCCAGAGCATGAGGACGAGGACCAGGACGAGGACTCCGCAGTCACCTCCGCAGCGGCAGGCCACTAAGCCCGGCTGATGGCAATGGCAAAAACCCACAGACATTTGTGCCTTGGCCAAAGCCACTGACAATGGAACTCCGGCGGGGCAGGAAAATGTCCGGGCACAAGGGAAGCGGACTAAAAGTAAGCTGGAAAATGTAATTCCCCCACCAACCATTCGGCACTCAACGGTTTGCGAAATATTTTGCCAAAAGGTAAGAACTGCGAGGGGGACTTGAAAGGTTTGTGGGTTTATTTTAGAAAAAACTGTGAGTATTAACACTTCAACCCTCGCAAATTTGGTGGTGACTTGGACAGCAGACAGAAAAGCAGCATGAGATTTCCTCGAAAATGCTTTTGAACTCGCTCACCCCAGCTCGGGGGAACTGTCGTCGCTTTCTCGTCGTCACATGTAATTGTTGCGACATTATTTAATATGTCAAAGCAATGGAAAATCCGGCACGACAAAAAAAAATATATATAAATGTATCTTAGGGAACCGCAATATTCGATTAGCATCAGGCCGGAGACCTGATACTCATTGATATCCTTCCTTCTTTCCGATTCTATTTTCGGTGTCATCTAATGCAATTATATCTGGGCCGGAAAATCTGATGCCCGGAATACTTACACTACCCACTTGGTTCCGTTTCCGTTTGCACTTTTGGGTGCTCTCTCCGATTTTTGCATATTCCCAAATGTATTTCACGGATATTCAGCTTATCTTTGATGTGTGTGTGCTTGCCTTTTTTTTCGTCTTTTTTTTAAGAGAAATCAATAAGGCTTGGCTGGGGGAAAAAAGCTAAGAGCTCAGAGTTTGTCTATTGATTATTTTTCCGGGCAAAAAAGTATGCAACACTTTCGGGCGAGTCGGGGGAGGAGTTTATTCAGTGTTTTCACTCACTAACCCCGCCCTCTTCCGCTCGCTGGTAACTCAATTAATTTGTCAAATCAAGTCAGACATCAAATGCCAGCGCCAAAGCCAAACAATTTGTCACGCCAATCCCTGCCAGCTCCTGCTCCTGCTCCTCCCTCTCCTCCTCGGTTGTCTGTTCTATTTCAATTTGATATTTGTTTGCACGTAATTCAATACCGGAGTGACATTGTGTCTCAATTAGGCGACAATTTGATTCTCGTGTTGTTAATTTTTCATTAAACTTTTCGGCGCGGCGCTGCCGTGTGCTGTCAATTAATGACGGAATTTCCCCGAAAAGGGCACGCCCAATTGCCCATGAACCCGTGAACCCAACCCCTCAACAGGTGCGCAGGACAACCCTTAAATTGGGGCGGGAGCAGGTCCTTACGTTCCAAGTGCATTCAGCTGTTTCCGTTTTAACAAGCAAAATCTATGTGTGGTCAGCCAAGTGACCAACTGGCCTTGAGACAATTTCCCAGCACCTTCTACCTGAGAAAAGCCGGGCAAGAGTGTTTTTCGTTTTTCCCGCTTAGCTGCACACTTTGATGCAAAGCCTCAGCATTTGCCAATAGCAATTTGCATATGTCGTCATGCGAAAATGCTTTTTATTAAATTTTTCCACCATGTTCTGGGGATGCTAATTAATTTGCCCAACCCGCGACGACGAGACTCTCTTTGGCTTTTGGCACTGTAATTAAGTGAATGCGAAATTCATGTATCCCGAAATCAGGCGGAACATGCGTTGCAACAAGTTCGACGCCTGTCGAGTAATTTTCCCCCCTCTCGGGAAAGTGTTGGCATTTACCCCAGGAGCCACCAGGTCCTGTCCCAGCCTGGCAACGCAATTTCCACCTGAGAAATGTGCCCAGTTCGAGCGAAAAGAAGTTTCCTTAATTTGCATAAATATGTACAAGTCGCTCTCATTTTCCTGCGTATAATTAAAATGTTAGTTTGCAGCCTTGAGTTGCATAATTCGAGAGCTGCGCTTGAAATTACAGGCGGCTTAATTTCACCTGGCATTGGGAGGATATCAGGTAAGAGCTGGGAATTCCTAAGAAAATGCCTAGTGGTTTCCTTTGAACTGTAAATGTGTTTACCTTGGTAGTTAGTCGGTCTTTCCTATGATTTCTAGTTGCAGGAAATTGGCAGTTCTGCAGGGGTTTTAAGTGAAGTAGAATGTGGACGAATTGTTGGATTTATTTTGGGTAGTTTGAGGTATATTTTGGCTAAGAAATCATTGTTTAAAATTTCTGAAAAAGGTTAAAAATGTATATAAACTGCTGGAAGGGTATTAAAGTGTCTATACATTTTAAAAATAATATTGAATTAGGTAAAGATATAAAATAAATTTATTTGTGCATACGTTCACTGAAAATATGAGTAAGAACGTTGTTCTATCTACATCTTGCTCGCACTCGCACCGGAGAGAAAAATTCACCGGTGAAAAAAAATTCACTGGTAAAAAAAATCATCGGTAAAAAGTTTTCAAACTCAAAATTCATCGGTGAAAAAAAATCATCGGTGAAAAATTTTCACCGGTGAAAAAAAAATCATCGGTAAAATGTTTTTACCGGTGAAAAAAAATCATCGTTGAGAAAAAATTTATCGGTGAAAAAAAATTCATCGGTGAAAAAATTTCACCGGTGAAAAAAATTCATCGGTGAAAAGTTTTCACTGGTGAGAAAAATTCACCGGTGAAAAAAAATTCACCGGTAAAAAAAATCATCGGTGAAAAGTTTTCAAATTCAAAATTCATCGGTGAAAAGTTTTCACCGGTGAATAAAAATTCACAAATTCAAATTACCTTAACAAGGTAATTCATGGGAACAATTATATTACAAAATAATAAACAGATTTAAAACTTAATAAACTAACAATAATAATAACAAAAAAATAATAAGCATTTAAGCGAAATGTTTTCTATATTTGTTTATATTTTCCTAATGAATTATGCATTTATAAATTATAAACCATCCAAAAAAAATGCCACTTTAAATGCATTTAAAATGCCATTAACGCGCTAATTAATTATGTAAATGAAAATTAAACAAACTGTTCAGCCAATTGAGTGCTCAAGACTCCGCCCCTTTTAACCCCGAAGTCCCCCATAATCATTTACGCATTTGACGGATGAACGTAAGCATTTTAGAAACGCGCCAAGCTAATTTGCATATAAAACAGTTGAATTTGCGAACAAAATCTGAAAATATTGATGAAATTTGGGCACCCCTCGAGGGCGGCTGCTACTGCAGCTGTTTTCGCTCTCTCGTCGAGTCAAGTGGGTGTAAGAAATTGTGTAAAACTTGCTGCAAATTGGCTATGCATATAAATCGATGTTAATGTCCCCGGCGACGAGTAGCAGGGTTGGCCTGAAAGTATGCCGCGGAAGAGGATGGTAATGTGGCTATCTTGGTTGCCAAGTTGGTCAGTAAATCATCGCTAATCGCTTGCTAATTTTTTTCTTATATCAATAATGTTGCGGACAGGTGCACCCAACCGAGCAGAGAACTCGACAGGTGTTAGTTCTTGTTGGTCAGCTTATCAGGGTCCAAAATTAGCGGGCTCTGCACTCGGCCGGGTCAGGTGTACTGGCTGCAGTATAAAGGCTATATTATGACTTTATTAAGGCCATATAATGGCTTTTTCAGCGTGACTCATTTAGAGATTTCTTGATTTAAGGAACTTAAGACCCAAACACTTGCTTGCTCTTAAGAGATAAACAATCTTTGGCTTATTGGGAAATCTTAACAATTCATTAGAATATTTCTCGTGATTAAAACTAGTTATTTACCAGCTCTCAAGTAATGATAGTGATTTTACCCCCAAAAAACCTTCAGCTAATCCCATGCTAGAAATTAATCCAAGTGCGTTTAAGACGTATTAATGGCCATAAAGTTTGCCAAAAATCAAACGTAATTTTTGGTGCAAACGTTCAAATTCGATTAGATTAACCGGCGAGTGCAAAGGCACCTAGTTAGTATAAATACCCCTGCGATTACTGAATCTGGGATACAATATCAATTGTGCTTTCAAAGTAAACACACCAGAAACCAGCCAAGGAAAATGTCCAGCTTCAAGAACTACTGCCAGTGCCTGTGCCTGCTGCTTCCTCTCATGTGGACTTTGACGGCGGCCAACACTCCCATTAGACAATGTGAGTCAGGACTAAGGAAACCCCTTTGAGGACTTATTAATAAATTAATTGTATTGTAAATTCCAGGTGCCGACAGCAGCTATCCCATGCCTTTAATGGTGCAAATCGATGATTGTGATGCCTTGCCCTGTGATCTGTGGAAAGGCAGCGAGGCCAAGATTGATATACAGTTTGTTGCCAGTAAGTATTTATATAAAAAAAATCATTAAAAATTAAATTCCCTATAAAATTAATTATCTTTAATATTATGTTAAATTAAATTAATTTATTTTTATTTTAACAGCTCGCAATACCATGAAGAAATTGTCGGCTGAGGTCCACCTCACCTCGCTGGGCGTCACTATACCCTATGACCTGGATTCAGCCCGCGGCAATGTGTGTGGAAACCTCCTGCACGGCGCCTATTGTCCCCTGGATGCCGGTGAAGATGTGACCTATGAGCTGCTCCTGCCCATCACCAGCAACCAGCCGGAGGTGCCCACGCGCCTGGAGGTGCGACTCCTGGACTCCGAGAACGATAACCGAGTGGTGTCCTGCTTCCTGGCCGATACGCGCGTGAAGAAGCCAAGCTCCTAGTCAGAGGCTCTAACTAATGATAATTAGACTAAGTCGAGACATTGCATCAATGTTTCCGAACTGGGCCTGAGGGCAATTATTAGCGCGTAAGCTGTGGGCCACTTAAGCCCCGACAAACACTATTAGCACTTATGAATAAATAATTAGGGGAAAATATTATAAATAATCGATGTGAACGGCTGAGTTAATTACCCGGGCGGCACATGTGGGGGCTAAGCCGGACACACAAGCCCGGAGGGCGCCATGAATCGGCTTAATTAAATGACGCAGAAAATTACGCACACCGAGGGCTGGGTGTGGGAGTGTGGGTGTGGCAGCAGGTGGTGCGTGCGGTTTTCGCTGGCTCCTTTTTTATTTTGTTGTATTTTTTAGAAAACTGCAAACTTTTCATCGCTCCATTTACACGCACAGCTCCTATGGCTTCCTTCCGGCCCTCAAAGCTAATTGGCTTTTCAACACTTTGGAGCTTCCGACGACTGCCAGCCGCCTGATGATGATGACGAAGGCAAAGGCGATGGCGATGGCGATGGGGATGTGGATGAGGGATAAGGCATGGGGAACTCAAATGGAGGTCTAATGAACAAGCTGCCTGATGGCAGCGCATATCCGTCGGTTAGCTAATTGAGACGTTGACTAGGTGGTGACATATAGCTAAGAACTACAAATTGGTCACTGTTTGAGGAGAACTCCCCCTAAATCGGGAGCTAAATTTAAATAAAAGTGTTAGAGGAAAAAAGTAAAGAAAAATAATACTAGTTTCAAAGGAAAATGTAAGCTAGAATGGGTAAAATATTTATTAGCTTAGGTAATCACAATTTTTATTAATTAAATGTGCATAGATTAAAAAAAGGAAAGCCAAGAGAGCATTTATAATGAAAGCTATAGTTATTAACCTATTTTTTTTTTGTAAAATAAAGGGACCCTAAATTCGGTTGATAAAAAAAAAAAAAATACAAAAAGAAAGAGGAAACTGTAAGCTATAAGGTTTTAAATATTTATTATGTTATATAATCCCCTATTAAATTAATTAAATATTTAATGCTAAAATAAAAGGAAAGCCTACAGAGCTTTTTGATTGACATATTTATTTATTAACATCTTTTTCAATTCCAACTAGGTTCTTTATCTTAAAAATTTATCATATTTTTACGTTAGTCTTTCAAAAGAAAATTAGGTTAATAAATAAACAAATAAAAATAACAATTTAATCACTCGGCTTTCTGTGTGGAAAACTATGACTAAACACTATAAATTCGGTAGTATTTATTTACTGATTCACTCTCCACGTGTCCGGGTACAAACGACCTGGGAGCCCAGCCAGGCGAATAGATTCCCTGATGATAACACTTTGTTAAATGATTAAGTTTATGTTTTTTAATTAAACGAGTGCTTAAGCCATAACGATTATCTGTCTAGTCATGATGTGAACGAGATATGTGATTGTTCGAATCGAAGGATCTTTTAGTGTTTATTGCGAAATGAAAGTCAGTCGGTTCGGTATGCTTGTGGCCTGCGCTTTGCTGCTTCTAGCCATCGAGGTGGCTGGGAATGAAGACTCCTTTTTGACCACGTATAGCACTAGTCATAAGGTAGATTTCAACTCTTTTTCTGTTAATTTTCCTTCTAAGATATAAACAATTTTTAATTCCCAGAAAGCCCTAGTTGCCATCAAGCACATCCATGCCTTTGGGGAGTCGCTGTACATGAAGGTGCGGGTCTATATCCACCCGGATCGTCAACACTTCGATCTGAATGTGCGGTTACTGCGGCAGCTGGGCAGCAATCACCTGATCATGAACATGAAGGTCCGGGTGAGGCCCGAAGGTGGCACCACGTTTGTCCAGTTGTTCGAGATGCGACGGATCAACTTCTGCGGCTTCCTCAGCGAATACAACTCGAGTCCGATGTTGCGTTTCATCTTCAAGAAAAGCATAATTCTCAGCGACATCATCGAGTGTCCCATCCGAGTGGGCAACTACTCTATGCTGAACTCGGATGTGTCAGACAACATCCAACCGGATGGATTTCAGAACGGAACCTACAAGTTCTTTGCAGAAATTGTCGAGGAGAATGGGGAGATTGCCAAGATATTTGCTCTCCAGGTCACCACGATGGTCCATGTCGTGGAGAAGGAAGGTGCTGAGGGAGAATAACTTACATGTTAATAAATTATAAGAAATAAAAATATGTAGAATGGATTAATCACATTTAAAGCCACTTAATTTTGATTTTATAGAATATCTGTATAATTAGTTTCCTTTCTAATGATGGTGTTGGTTTATTTATTCTGCGGTTAATTATACATTTTTATTAAAGCTTTATATTTGTTTTTGAAAAAATAATTACTTACAGTTATAAATATAAAAAATATAAAAATATGGTTAAACTTATAAGTCAAAGCGCGCTTTACACTAAAAACCCACAAGATTCTTGTCAGAGACAAGATCAAGGAGGTTTCTTTAGTACTCAGCTGTTTCTAACATTGCCAATGTCATTATCAGTATCCTTTTGGTTTCATGGTTATCACTAGTTTTAGGCTAAAACCCGCTGGGAATTCTATTGCAAATTTAAGAGGATGTAAAGACAAAATTTATGTTAAGAAAAAGGGGGAAAAAAACCCATTAAAATTCTTTGTTAGTAATTAGGAAATTTGGTTATAATAATAATAATATAATAATAACAATAATATAATCATATTTATATAATAATAATAATAACTCAATAATAATTTTCATTTTACTAACATCTTAATTATTGAATTAATAATAACTACAGTAATGTTAATAAAATTTAGTAAAGTTTTTCAACTTTTATTTAGGATGATCTTAACCCAATAAATAATAAGCTTTGCTTTGGTCACAAAGGGGTTAATCAATCCGATATCAACCCAAAAGGCTATTCATTTAATAAATGGCCATCAATAAACCTCCGCTGGTAAATGGTCCATGACCACCTGATGGCCGCCACCGGATGACTCTGCTCATTGCGAGATGAACTTCGTTCGGCTTGCGTTGTTCTTTCCGCTTTTTGGCTTAGTAAATGGCAACGAGACCAGCACCAAGTCGCTGTGGGACGAGGAGGAGGACGTGGAGACGCAGGTACTCGCGACAGGCTCCTTAAAGACTAATCCACAGAGCCTCCAATTTGCAGAAACCAATCCTCCGGATCCACCACATCAACATCTTTGGCGACGCGCGCTACATGAAGGCGCTGGCCCACGTCAACGAAAACCGAACCCACTTCAACCTGTGTGTCCTGCTGCGCCAGGAGCTGGGCAGCAACTTCCTGATCTTCAACATCAAGCTGCGCGTTCGGGCCACAGGCAAGGAGGTGTTTGTGACCCTGCTCCAGATGCGGGACCTCGACCTGTGCGGCTTCTTCACCGAGTTCCGGCGGAATCCCATGATGCAGTACATCCTGCAGACGGAGATGCAGCTGAGCGACTACATCGCCTGTCCCGTTCGCGTCGGCAACTACACGCTGAAGAATGTCAGCGCCAAGGACATCTATCCGCAGAATCTGCAGAATGGCACCTACAAGTTCTTCGTGGAGGTGGTCGAGGGCACGGCGGAGTTAGCCAAGGTCTTTGCCCTGCAAGTGACCTCCGAGATTTGGCTGGAATAAATACTATAGCGAAGAGAGAGAGAGAGAGAGCGAACAAAGGATGTGTAATTACGGGATGGGTAAGCGGATTGCCCAGGTCTCGACCCTCCCCCTAGTTTCCGCATTTTCCTACCCTCTTCCCTGTCCCAGGCCGCTTTTCCATTGTGCGTCATCCGCTTCGATTGAGTTCCCCTGCGGAACATATTGAAAATCGTTTAAGGCGCCATCCAAGTGCATGGCCGATTACGGTGATTATCCTGCCGACTATCGGGACTTGCGTGTGTGTCCTTTTAGTTCGTGGGGTTTCCTAGGATTTCCCGCGGGACCTTGGGATAGCGAAGCCATATGCTCGCTTTGTGGTCGCAATTCTGACATAATTAATAGAAAAACAATATGTTCAATGGGCAAAATCAATCGGGAATTACATATATCTTGTACATAACTTTGGCCAGAGCTTTCAAGCCATTAACCACTAAAACCCTTTACCCGCGGCAGGCCGCGTAATCTGATATTTTAATGGAGCTTCTCCTTCAATTAAAACCCGTAATGCGGTTTTCACCGGGTATTATCTTTCACATTTTTTGGATTTCTCTGATTTTCAAGGCAAGGGGTTGACTGGCGACACCCTCTGATGGGTAATGCCTTTCCTTACGCACAATCAAATCACTTTGCCAACTCAATTTGGCAAAAATAAAGCGAATTTATAGCCAGGGGGAAGGGCAAATGGCAAATGGAAATCCAAATTTCAATCTCGTGCGAGCAAGGAAAATTCCTGCGAAAAAAGGACCTCCTTACGTGAAGTGCCAATGCCTGCTATCAAGTGTCGCACTTATGTGTGACCTTTGCAAATTCAATTTGTCGCCTTTTTATCTATAAACATTTTCTATTAGCCTCGCACTTGAAGGGGACACAGCAGAAGAGAAGTTTTTGCAATTTCAATTTCAAGCCCAGGAGAGGTCAATGGCAGGCATTTCCTTGACAGAAATAGCTGGGTAATCCCTGAGATAATCCCAAGGGACGGATGTCCAAGCAAGCCTACGATTTACCATAAACTTAGAACATGGAATTTCCGTGGAAATTTAAAAATCTAAACTTTAGTTATGAGTTATGGGTTAGCGTCCCTTTGCCCATTTTTTCTGACAATTAAAAAGGCGTTGAGTTGAGCAATTAAACACACGAACCTGCCTCAAAATAATTCACTTAAATAACGCAATGTTGCGTAATTCAGTTTCACAGTTTTGTAATTAAAAGCATTTGCATAAGAATCGCATCGAGCGGTCGCTCCTTTGGCCTCGGGCATACTTCCATGCCACTCTAATTAAAGACTGCCCGCACAAGGACCTGCTTTCCTTTTCCTCCCAAAAGGAGGGCTTTTCCCCTAAAGGTCATCAACGTCTCCGGGCTATGGCAACTTGAACGGGGGAAAACACACACACACACACAGTTGTGGTTATGGCTTGTCAATAGCGTTTTGTCCTTTGCGTGGCATACAGGAAGTCCCTGATGTTCTGCAGGAGTGCAATTCAATCGGTCGAGTTTTTGAGCCGAATGACGTGCTTCAATGACGCCAAGTCGTGGAAACACCATATGCTGCAAGTACCAGATTCTGTTTAAAAATAAAAATTAAAATGTAAATAAATACAGAAATTAAAAAGTGAATAATAGAAACATTTAAAATATTTCAGATGGCCATCGGCAAACTGTCGATGTTTCTATGATGCCTGCGGAACACCATATACTGCAAGTACCAGATTCTGGTTTAAAATAAAAATTAAAAATGTAAGGCAAACTGACTTAGAGTGCCACTACTACATCTAATTGGGGCATATCTTCAGGGGAATGTACTCCCCTCAGTTTCTCAATCGGTAAAACCACAAGAAAAATAATTAAAAATAAAAAACACAGCTTCACAGTTAAATTAAAAATGTAAGGCAAACTGACTTACTACTGACCACTACTACATCTAATTGGGGCTTATCTTCAGGGGAATGTACTCCCCTCAGTCTCTCAATCGGTAAAACCACAAGGAAAATAATAATAAAAAAAAAAACACACTTCTTCTCAGTCTCAGCTAATAACCACTTGATTATTAGGAAACTTGAATATTAAACAAATTAAAAATAAAATTAATATATAAATAAATAGCCTTCCGGACAAGTCAAGGGCAGAAAAAGGAATGAGCTATCCAAGGCGATAGAGCTGCTATTTATACGAAATTTGGCCTAATGAAATCTGACAGTAAAAGCAAGGCCAACTGTTTAGAATTTTTTTTTTTTAATTAATGTATGACCATCAGGGTTGTCGCCAACCTGAACCCATATTTTAGGGTTCAGGTAAATCAAAATAATTACTGCCTTTCCTTCAAACCTCGCTCTGTCTTAAAATATATTAACGGGTGATGGTCATCCTAGACTCGAACCCATGGTTTGAGGCGAGTGCCAGTGCGAGCGAGAGAGATGTACGTTTTTTTCTATTTTCTATTTTCCAATAAAATTAAAATAAATTTAACTTAAACTTCTATAAACTTAATATATCATCAGTTAGGATCTGTACCAAAACTACATAGAATATCAATAAACCATTTTAATGATCACACAATCCATAATTTTATTTAAATTTTTCCATGACAAATTAACATTTTTATGCCGGTCCAATGGTTATAGAAATCCGATTGCCTCTAGTACACTGGTATACAAAATTAAGAATATATTACTTCAACGAATTTTATAAAAGTTGAAGACTTTCCCTTAATTCAAATTTAATTGGAAGTTTTTAACTACAGCTTTCAGACTCTCTATAATAAATCTGAAGTAATTATTCTTATAGATTACCAATATAAAACCTCACTTTGTTTGTCGACTAGTGTAATCTAATTTAAATTGTTAAAAAGTAAATATTGAAATGTAAATCTATTTATTCTTGAAACTTCTAGTCAGCGATGAGGTTCGATTACTCTCACCAAGAAGTATGTTCTTTTGTGTTCCTTTTTTATTTACTCTGCGATTCGGAGGCGCTTTTTAAGTTCACCAACCTCAAGTGCACCTGTTACGAGAAGTCCTTCTGCGAGCTCAAGAAATGCGATTTAAAGATCCTGGGCCGCGGCATAGTGGGTCTTTATATACATTTTCAGGCCAATCAGGTGCCCATTAACAAGGCTAAGGTAAGTACAAATTCGATATCCAGAAAAGGCTAAGCATTTGAAAACAATTGAATACAAGTATGCAGTAAAATATTGTTAATCTGAAATGTGTGGTTTGTTGCTTTAATAACTTACTTTCTAATTTATTTGTTATATTTGATATATAAAAATAATTGTATTTTTATCCTTCCCAGTGTGTGCTGACCCTGTTCCGAAGGTTCAACGGCTATAGACCATTCCTGTACAATGTCAGTGTGGATGTGTGCTACTTCCTAAAAAACAAGAAACGTTTTCCATTCTTCAATTTAGTGTACGAAGGCATACAAAACTTCAGCAACATAAATCACAGCTGCCCATATAATGTAGGTAACTCTTTTAACCTTTATTATAACTATTTTATTATTATTATTGATGTTTTAATGTTCTTACAGCACGATATAATTGTAGATCGAATGGTTTTGAATGACAAAATGATAAGTAAGGTGCCCGTTCCAAGTGGGTTTTATAAGCTCATCTTTCATGTGCAAACAGATGGCATTTGGCGTGGCGAAGTCGAGGTATATGTCGAAGTTAATCTGGGATTCGAGCGTCGATGATGGCTGTTTAAAGTTTGGTCCAATGAAGCGCATAAATGCCTGTGATCAAAGTTATTTTAGACACCTTTTGTAAATATTAAAAAAATACTTTTAGATATGAATAATTTACGTGATTTTAAAATCATTTTAATGAAAATATTGTATACTGGAAGGACTTTGAAGAAGTAATATTTTAAAGCCTTAAAGTGTTAGGCACAATTTAAATTGATTTCAAATACAAATTTCAGTATCTGGCGCACCCCATACTGGATAATACTTCTTATATACCTCCGATCAAAATATGTAATCGAATGAAATTATTTTTATTTCATCGAGATAAAACTACAAACTATTTTTAAAACTACAAAGGCTTTGGAAAATACCCAATTCCGAAAATAAATTCTAATTTGATCAAATTATTCAATATTCCCTTGTTTGGTGACGGTTCAATGATTATTTAACTCTAAAATGTTTTGACTATGATTTACTATACACTGGGTAACAAAATTAGAAAATAAAATGTACATTCTATACTATACGAATCTTAGAAGCTTTAAAAATAAATTACTAATACACTTGAGAATGTGAGAGGTAGAGAGAACAGCATCAAACTAGGTTTTTTTCTTGAAAGCCTAGGAAATTGTTTCTTTTATATTATAATAATGAAATATAAAAAGTAAAATAAAAATGTTGAAGCTCTGACCATTTTTTGGTGAACAGTGCAATTAAATCGAAAAAAACAAAAAGCATTTAGTAAAATGATTTGAAAATAATTATTTCAGGGCCTCTTTGTAAGCTGATTATTCGTGGAAATGCTAGCCAACGATGAGGTTCGATCGCATTCCCTTCGGAACGTGGTCTTTTGTGTTCGTAATTTATTTGTTCTGTGATTCAGAGGCTCTTTTTAAATTCACCAATATCAAGTGCAATAGCTATGATAAGTCCTTCTGCGAGTTCAAGAAGTGTGAGCTCAAGGTCCTGGGACGCGGCATAGTGGGCCTTAATTTATATGCTAAAGTCAATCAGCTGCCCATTAAAAAGACAAAGGTTCGTAAAAGTTCTATAAGTTTTCATATTTTAAATAATAAGAGCATCTCTCTATTCTCTTCAGGTTGTTCTCGGCCTTTTTCGAAGGTTCAGTGGCTACAGACCATTCCTATTCAATGTCAGCGTGGATCTTTGCTACTTCTTGAAATACAAGAAACGCTTCCCCTTCGTCAACATGGTTTATGAAGGCATTCAGAACTTCACCAACGCCAATCACAGCTGCCCATTTAATGTTGGTAATATGTAGCCTATATCTAGACTATATCTATATCTGAAGATTTCATTTGCAGCACGACATAATTGTAAATCGCATGGTTCTGGATGACAAAATGATAAGTAAGGCCCCGGTTCCGAATGGTTTTTACAAGCTCTCCATCCATGTGCAAACGGATGGTGTTTGGCGGGGAGAAGTAGATGTCCATGCTGAGGTGAATCTGGGATTTGATCGCTGATAGAGGCTAAACCGGACTACAAATACTTTCTTAGCAGTTAAGAAATTGTTATTTTTGTTATCTAGGGCATTCGATATGAGATTTGCTCCAGGGAAGGGCCTACCATGTATGCTATCTGCAAATCTTGCAAATCACTCAAAAAATTGCCATACAAAAACAGAATAGGGCAACTGCATCCTAAGATAATTGGAATAAACAATTGTAATAATAAGTGCCGGTTTCAACCCACGCTGTTAAAGTGTCTGATAACTATCTGTCCTAAAAAGATACTAACCTCCTAGAATTTATCTGAACGTGAAAGAATAACATAGCGCTGCTAACTGTGCTGTTAACTATCAATTATAGCTTTAAAGCACCGAATTGTGCTGTAACCACTCAAAACAGACCAATTTATATTTTATATTTCAACTATTCAAGAAATTGTAATTGCAAACCAATAAAATCTTTAAAGTTAATTTAAAATATATAATAAGAAATAAAAAAAAAAACTGCGAAAAATCCTGTATCTGCAAAACCAAAAAAGTTATGATTGCTTGGGTTGATCACTTCTATGAATAAAACAATATAAAGGGTTTCGGAATTGGGAAAATCAAAAGCAAAAAAACTACGAACCGCTGACTACTGAAATTCAGTTAGCAAATAGCCCAAGCATGACTTTTATGAACTAATTGATTTTTAGTAACCTTTGCTGAATCTTTATAAAATCTGCATTCGTGGAACAGCTGGTCGACGATGAGGTTCGACTTTATTTTTATCCGAGTGTGGTTCCTCATTAGTTTTCTCGGTGATTCAGAGGCGCTTTTTAAATTAAAAAATGTCAAGTGCAATTGCTATGATAAGTCCTTTTGTGAATTTAAAAAGTGTGAGCTAAAGGTCCTGGGACGTGGCAAAGTGGGTCTCAATATATATGTTAAGGTCCATCAGCTGCCAATTAAAAAGTCCATGGTAGGTACAAGTTCTAAATAATAATACATATTATTAAAAGGTAATATTTTCAGTGGATTGCCACTCTCTACCGAAGGTTCAATGGCTACAGACCTTTCATGTTCAATATCAGCGTGGATATATGCCACTTCTTTAAGCACAGGACACGTTTTCCCTTTTTCAATATGGTCTACGAGGGCTTTCGAGACTTTAGCAACGTGAATCATACGTGTCCTTATAATGTGGGTAATATCTATATAACCCAACTATACCTTCAAAAATTGATGGCTTAATTTCCAGCACGACTTAGTTGTAGATCGCATGATGCTGGAGGACAAAATGATAAGTAAGGCCCCGGTCCCGAGCGGATTTTACAAGCTCTCCATCAATTTGCAAACGGAAGGCTAACTAATAATACTTTTTCATCAGAAAATATATATTTTATAACCTGTATCAATCGCATTTGGTATGAGCTCCTGACCAATAAAGCGCTTAGTTTAGTCTGTGATCTCACACTCAAAAAATATAGTCTCTACCTGTTCAAAAATCTAATTAAGAAACAGCCCAACCATGACTCTCTATGAAATAGATCGCTTTTAAATACTTTTAGCATTATTTTAGGAATATCTTTATTAGTGAAACTTCTGGCCAACGATGAGGTTCGACCGTACTTCCATCGGAGTGTGGTCCTCCGTGTTTATTATTTATTTACTCGGCGATTCAGAGGCTCATTTCAAATTCACCAATGTAAAGTGCAAAAGTTTTGAAGAGTCCTTCTTAGAGTTCGGAACGTGTGGACTAAAGGTCCTGGGACGCGGCATAGTGGGTCTTACTATAGATATTAAGATACATCAGTTGCCTATAAAAAAGATGATGGTATGTAGGAGTTCTTCAAAATAATTATTATTAAAATAATAATATTTTCAGTGGATTGTCACTCTCTATCGAAGGTTTAATGGCTTCCGGCCATTCCTGTTCAATATCAGCGTGGATATCTGCCACTTCCATAAGCACCAGAAACCCTTTTCCGTTTTTAATGTGATCTACGACGGCTTGCGAAACTTTACCAACCTGAATCACAGCTGTCCTTATAACGTGGGTATATGTCCCACACTGTACTAAATATTGACTACTAAATGGTAGGAATTTTCTTGTTTCGCCTACAGCACGATATTATTATAGATCGCATGATTCCAGATGACAAAATGCTGAGCCAGTTGCCCGTTCCAAATGGGATTTATAAGCTCGTCTTCACTGCTCAAACAGACGGTGTCTGGCGTTGCGAAATCGAGGTCCATCTTGAAGTTAATTTGGGATTTGATCGCAGATAATAACTATTAGAAAACTATACTTAATACTTGGCAATCAGATAAGAACTATTTCCGCTTATTAATCCCATTTTCGAGCCAATGAAGCGTGTTGCTTCGATGATACCGAATTTTAACTGGGTTTGTTTGGTTTTCTGTGCGTTTTTCATTCCGCAAATCGCAAACCCGTATTCAAAACTCATATGAGCCTAATTAAGAGCCCATTACCCAACCCTCGCTGTGTAAACAGACACCGTAGACCGCAAGTCAACCAACCAACCCGGGAACCAACCCTCCTTCGGCATTGTTCACTTTCAAGGGATGGGATGTGGCTTGGAGATGGGGTGCTATTCCGTACAACGTGTTGCTGCGAATTGTTACGTTTGTAATCTGACACTCGAACGTGTTTACAACCTGGGCAATTAGCCCGGGAAATCTCCATGCAAATGAGCGGAAACTGAGCGATTCGTTAAAGAAAACTTCCTTCAAGAAGTGTCAGGAGCAGGCAGCAGGAGCGGCCACAAAGGCTGGAGCTATGCTAATGAGCCCCTGACAAGCTGACAATTAGCCGAGGGCCAGGGAAAAGCCGCAAAGTGAAACTTGTTGACCTCGTTGTTGGCTGCAACCGATCTTTTTTAATAAGCCACCTTTTATCCCGGGACTGGGACTGGGAAAATCTGCCTCTTCATACGGCTCGTCGCTGAAGTATACAAAAGTTCGTAATTAAATTCCAGTTTATTAGTCGGAATTGTTTTTGGAGCAACGCCACTGACTCCCCACTGCTGATGCTGTCGATTCAGCGTCGCGACGCAACAATTTAATTAAGCTTTTGCAGACCGTTTCACTAATTAATTGCATTCAGCAGCAATTGAGGCAAGGGATGCAAGTGTAAAATGGGCCAGGAATTGGGGCAGAGGAAGAAATTAATAAATACAAAATAAATATTTTTAAAAAACTACTGTAAGCACTGTCATAAATGTTAACTGTCCAAACTTGAAGCAAATAATTTTATGATTAAACTCAAAGTGTTTCCCATTCAAAATTAATTTTCAAAAATAATTAGCTTATTCAGCTTACATTTTCTTTATTTGATATTTTTAAAAGTATTATGTACATATGTATCTTAAATGTTATTTTAGTAAAATAATAACAAAGTCTTTTCTCTATTTTCTAAAATATTTAAGTTGATTGATAAATCAAGTTAATAAGTTTATATATATTTTTCGACTTAATATCTAGTTAAATTAAATTGTAAGTTTGGTTTAATTTTAGATTAAGTCAGTGATGCCCAAAGCCCAGACTCGAGAGTCCTCAAATTTCTCTGCCCGACCTCTGCTGGCTTGCGCTTAGTATACACAAAATGTGAACAACGCATTAGTGTGGTTAAATTAGATTTTTTTTCGAAAATCCCGCTTTATTTAAAGTTAAGTAGCAATTTCTTAATCAAAAATATTTGTATGAAATATTACAAATTTTAAACTCATATCTAGCCACTTTGTTATATTTCTTACTTACACAAATTAATATTTTATATAAGCTAATAAAGTTAAAATAAGATCAACATAAAATAAGTATAATAAATTATATAATAAATATATAAAAAACATAAAAACGTACTTTTTTAAATATTTAAATAAAGGATTTTTATACAAAGAACAAGTATTTAAAAAAGTACGTATTTATACATGTTTAGATGTGTACATATTTATTTTTATTTTTTACATACAATAAGTATTTAATAAATATAAAATGGGTAAATTAATTTTAAATAAAATTGAACCATGGAACACTTTAAATACATTAATTTCAAAGACTAAGAATAATTTATAGAGTTTATATACCCAAATTTGTATACAAAAAAAATAAACCAAAGCAGATTTATAATATTTCCCAGCAAACTGTCCCCTTTGAAGCCCTGGCTCAGAGTCCACTTAATTTTCCTTAATTTTTTGGCCATGCCCCGACGCCATTTTGGAAAACTCACTCGCCACAAGAGGGGCGGAGGGATACAAGGGAAGCTACATTAAATTTTCAAAACCACAAAAAGAATCCTTTGGTTCTTAAAATGTCTGAACAACGCTGACCGTGCCGAGGCTGCGACGGCGGAGGGGCGGTGCACGGAATAAAGGTACATTGCCTTCGACAAAAGGAGCACTCACCTGTCGAGCCACCCCGAAAGGTGGGAGCAGCAGCAGCAGCAGCAGCAGCGGCAGGTGGAGAAGGTGGCAAAACTCCAGCACAGTGCAGTGAAATTCTTCATCTGCAATTCAATGACATTCCATTCCGGACTCCGGAGCCACCCGGAACCACCCGGGAGCCCCCGCCGATCCCGGCCAGCGGGTGGGGGCGTGGCGTGGCGAGCCAATGAGCGGAGCAACCAGAGCCAGTCCCAGTGATTCCATCAGGGGCGTGGCAGCGCATGCGCCGCTGGGATGCGTGGGTGTCCGGGGGTGGGCTTGTCGAGCTATGCCCACCGCAAGCGAATCCCAGAGCAGCCGTCCGGGGATTCCGGCGCAAGGTGCGAGCGAGAGACGCTCCAGGAGCGGGTGCTCCGACGGGTGGGTGGTGTTCCAGCTTTCATTGGCTTCGCAATCGCATTCAAAGCCAATTTTTGGGTCGCAGCATTGCGACAGGTTACCGTGCGGCGTTCAGTTCTCTGCGAAGGCTGCCCCGGGTCAGTTGCGTGTCACGGAGAGTCCTTAAGCTGGCTGCAAAAGTCCTTAAGCTAGCGGCAAAGTGCGGTGTAAGAGCCTTTATTAAAAGTGTTTGGTGGAAAAACAAATTGTTTAACAATCTATTGGATAAAATAAATTGAGTCAAGTGTTTAAAGTAAAAATACATAGAAAACATGAATAACTAATGCAATTATATATACAAAATATATGAATAACTAAGAAAAGAAAGAGTGCTTCTAAATTAAAATACAGTTTTAAAAATATATACTTAAAGAATATTGTGAAGAAATATAAATTATCGGTTACCACTTCATTACCTTAGCCCAAAGGTAAATTAATAATTCTTTAACATATATTTATTTTCAGAGATCAAAGGTTATTTCAAATAATTAATACTTACGCCCTAAATACCATATCAAAGAGAATTCTTTAAATTAAAAAAGTAATCCTCATTTTACTCAATTTTGTAAAACAGATTTCCGCTTTAGTTAGTTTATTATTTGGATAGAAAATTAAAGAAATACCAAATTAATACCACTGGGAACGGATTTACAGCTAGAACAGCTTTCGGTCCTTCTTTTAAGTATCCAATAATTAGAGTGTCAGGCTTTCTGTGATCAGGACACTCCTTTCGTTTTTTATTTGGGCAGAAAAAGATGAATGTGAAATTATTTTAAACAAATAAGATCTGTGTGTTAATTGCAAGCAATCTCATCAGAGAGTGAAAGATTAAATACTTATTAATCGGAAACTAAGAAATTAAAGGCAGAATTTACGGAAATAAGTTATAATATTATTGAATTGATTTGTATATTTGATAAGTATATTTAAAGATTATTAGAGATCCAAAGAATCCAAACCTTTTCCCTTTTTTCTTTTTCAACAGGTCGAAAGGCAAAAACAGAAAAGAAAGTGTCTAATCGCTTTCTGTTATTTTTCAAAGAATTAGAAGGAGATCTGTCTTTTTTTTAAAATAAATATATAAAATTATAGAAGTAAGACTGTTTATTGTGAAAAAATCTAAGAAACTGCCAAAATTATATATTCTTTAAATATCTTAAATTCTTGTAGTTTTGTATGGTTTCACTTTTTAAATTTGATGGTAAAATAGGCAGATAGCTGACTGTAAATTCAGCAAGACTTTAATGCTAAAATCTAGATCTAGTTAATTTCATAATTCTTCTTTAAAAAAAATTATAATATAATATTATTTCTTTAAAGACTTAACCAATCAGTTTATTTACTTTTAAATCAGTTTACAAATGTAATTAATATTAAAATTTCTCCCTAAATTAATTTACTTAATTTAATTGAAAATATTTGTAACCGTTTTAATTCCAGTCAAATCCAATAAAAGCCCCGAGTACCACATTTTATTGTCACAGGAAAGTTAACTTAATAAAAGCCACAAATGAAGTCCCTTCGAAAGCAATAAAGAAAAATGATGAACATGAATCCGCTGACTCACTCACACCCGCATCCTCATCCTCATTCGCACCCACATACCCACCTGCAGCATCCGCAGCCACCACAGCTGCCTGTCGTGCTCCAACCACATCCCCACGCGGCCACCCACTACGTGGAGTGCCGGGCACTGCCGGCAATCAACGAGACATTTCCGCAATTTGGCCAGCATCGTCCGACGATTGCGCTGCTGTCGCCGCTGGATCTATCGCTCCGGGCAGCGGCCAGTGTGGTGCCCATTACGCCGCCATCGACGCCCTCGCCGCCCCGCAAGCGCCAGAGATTAATGTCCGAGGAGAATTACCTGTGGCGGCCGCACTTGACGGGTCCAACAGCAGCAGCAGCAGGTCCTTCAGCTCCTTCAGTTCCACCAGCTGCTGCTGCTGCTCTGGGAATGCAGCCAGGCAGCAGCTACTTCCTTCATCAGCAGCAGCCTCAGGAGCCGCCGCCACATCTCCCGCAATATTCCTTTAATAAAAGCCATGGCCACGAGACGAAAAATGACTTTGAGCAAATTCCGGCAAGTCAATCGAGCGTGGCTGGGCGACGGCCCTCGCCCATTTATGTGGACGACAGCGAGACAATCGTGTTGACCGAGGACGAGGACGAAACAGTTGTCAGTTCCCATGACTACAATGATTATGCCGCCACCGAGGACACCGAGGAAGTCAACGAGGGCGACGATGAGACGCTGCATGTCCGGGTCAGCGAAGACGACCACGATGAGGATGAGGAAGAAGAGGTGTTTGTGGATGTCCTGGGCAGCGACGATGATGATGATGACAACAACGGGGAGGTGGAAGCGAGGGCCCAGGCCCAAGAGACGCGGGCTCTCAAGCGCAATGAGCTGTTGTACGAGGACGAGGAGCTGCATCACAAGGCCATAGATGGCCTGGCCAGACTCTTTGACCGGGAGTTCCCGGAGCCCCAGGTGGAGGTCACCCAACTGTCCGATGTGCAGAGCAATGGGGAGAAGACCTACACGGATTTGAGTGGCGGCATGGCTACCACAGAGGCTCTAGCTCCAATTAATCCTCCTGTTCCGCATCAGCCTAATCCTCCTCCACCGCCACCGCCACCACCCCCACAGCGACACCACAAGGCCGAACGCAAGCGTTCGAAGCTAAGGAAACACATGGCCATCGATGAGGAGACCATCAGTCCCGTGTCCGGGACCATAATCCGCAAGCTGCGCGACGACGAGGAGCTGGTGGTGCGCAAAGGCGACATTGATCCGGCTTTCAATGTGGTGGAAATCACCGAGGAGGCCAAGGCCATCCTGGCCAGCATTGACAACAAGATTGGCGACTATCTTTGCCAGCTGTGCCGCACCGTCTACGATGATGCCTTCATGCTGGCCCAGCACCGCTGTCCCCGCATCGTTCACATCGAGTACAAGTGCTCCGAGTGCGAGAAGGTTTGTAGTTTGAGGCACAGGATTCTTCTGGGGGTTTAATGGGTATATAATGTCCTCTTGCAGGTTTTTAATTGTCCAGCAAATCTGGCCTCCCATCGGCGTTGGCACAAGCCCAAGGCAGACACTGTCAGCAGCGGTGGTTCCGGCGGAAATCCGGGCAAGAAGCGCCTCGTGGAGACAGGCGACATTATGCCGGATACGGGCAGAGCTGGTGAGGACACCAACGACGGCATATATCCTTGCCACATATGCGGCAAGACATTCCGACGGTACGAGAAGTTCCTTAAATATTTAAACATATTTATTAATAATTAATTATTAATTAATTTATATTTAATTCTTAAATAATTCTCTTCTTTCTTCCACAGCCAAGCTTACCTGAAGAAGCACCAGGCCTCCCACCAGATGCTGGACAACCTGAAGAACCTGGACTTCTTCAAGGCACAGCAGCAGCACCAGCACCATCAGCAGCAGCAGCATTTGGGCCTCGGCAGTGGTCACCAGCTGCCGGATCATGTCCAGCTGCCACAGCCGCCGGTTCAGGTAGCCTCATCCTCAACCGCTTCGCGTGCCGCTGCTCCTTATGCCACCCTGCCACGCCCGCCGCCCCATGGTCTGCCACTCTATCCACCGGTGGCTCCCGGCAAGAACTATGCAGCGGGTCAGCGGTTTCCGGGCTTTCCCTTCCAGCCCTTCGACCAGCGACGCTTCTACTCCCTCGGCGAGTTCTACCTCTCGCAGCACTTGGAGCGCTCCTCGGCCTTCCAGTATGTGCAGGCCAACCACCTGCGTCAGCTGTCCAATGTGGCCCAGACCCTGCTGCCCCCGCTGCCGGTCAAATGACCCAACCCGAATGCCACAAACGTGCTCCGGCCAGTTCCCCGCATAGCCGCCACCACGAGCACGGCGGGAGCTCCAGTCCGGCAGGGTGGGGAGTCCGCTGCAGCGACGATGTCCTCGGGCGGACATGCCTTCAACTGGGTGGCAGTGGGTGGAGCGCCTCCATGTGCAGCAGCTACTGCAACTGTAACTGGATCTGCAGCAGCTACTGCGAGTGCAGCAGAGTCCGGCGGCAATGTTATCATGTGACTTAACAACTATTAGAAGCATTGAATAAACAATCTCTAGTTAAAGGTTAATAAATTAATAAACAAAAGGAAGACTTTTAATTGGGTAGCCCCAAAAACATTTAACAATTGTTTAAAAAACATTAACAAAAAACGAAATAGTATTTACAACACGAAACCAACAAAATATTGGAAGTTTCAACAATTTCCTTTTCAAAAATCTTCATATCCTGCTGGCAGCCTCACACAATGTTACTCCTGCTCAGGACATGGGCTACAGCATGAGCCAGGAAGGTTTCCTCCTGAACACCATAAAATAAGATAGATCGGGGTCCTAGATAAATATGGAAAAAAGATAGAAGTAACATCAATCAGCAATAATAAAAAATTAAATAAAAATGTTCCACACTCACCTCGGGCAAATAGAAACGTCTCCGAGGTCATCTCTCGCAGTCTTGCCTGAACTTGGACTTCCTCTTCCTTAAAAATATCCGTTAAATAGCTGATGGTCTCTGTTTCCTCACTGACATCCAGACTGGGTTTCGGATAGATGGCATTGGTAAAGAGCACCAAGGTTAGGGTATCCAGCTCCTCTCGCAGACTAACCAGCGTTTCGTTCAGGATATGCAGCTGCCTTCTCCTGTCCATTCCCGCCTGAATAAACTGTTCCACAATTAACAGGTAGCCTTGGTTCTCCTTTCCCAAAACTTCTAGGGTCTTCTCAACCATTAACTTTAGCGGCGGAGCCTTGGGATTACCACTCAAGTCGCCATTGGCCATCACGCCCATCAGGTGGTCATAGCGACTGGCATTCAGGGACTCCAGCTCATCGGTTCGCTGGACCAACTCGAATTTAATGGGCTTGATTTTGCTCTGCCGGAGCTTCTGATTGCGCCACTCCTTGAGCAGGTTGCGTCCCTCGCCGGCCTGGCAGAGCAGCTCGTCCACGGGATCGGTCTCGGTTTGTGGCACGAGATGGCTCAGCATTTGACGGCCGCCACCCATGATTACGTTGAGTGCCTGGCCAGTCTCGCCAGAGATAAGCTGGCGGGCCACATCCTGACAACCGGATTCCAGGGAGCCCAATGGCATTCGCTCATCGCACTCGTACTGACTATTGCCGTAGAGAGCTGCTCCCGTGGATCCTGTGAGCCGTTGAGTGGTCACAAAACCAGTTCGCAGGCCGGCCAGTTGAGCCTGTCGCAGGACACTCAGCAGGGAATCCGTTTGGTTATCCATTCGTCTGCATTCCGTCTCCAATTCGAGGGATTTCTTCAGCGGCAGCCCCGACCAGAAGGCCCGGGAAACACTTCCCACCTGGCAGGGAGATCTCTGACTGCAACTGTTCTTGAGGCGAGCCAGGTGGGGATATCGGTCCCACACGAAGTTCGCATTTCCCTGGCTAACCTCTCTGGCTGGAAACCGCTGAGCAGCCAAGTCCCGACCATCGATACCCTGAACCACAAATATCCGTAAGTTTCGGGGAAAAATCGGTCCCGATGGCGTTCTCAGCGCCTCGTTCAGCTCCTTGATGCCCTTGTCATACCAGACTTTCTGTGAGGCCGCCACCCTATCCTTCCAGTAGTCCACATCCGCCACGTTGGCCACCTCGTTCTCCACCTCGTAGCGCGTCATGAAGCCAATGCAGAGCAGGGTGACCAGGACGGTAATGAGGCATGTTCCTGCCACAATGAACACCTGCGTCGACTTCAGGCGCACCGTGCGGCACAGCTCTTTGGTCCGTTGCGTTGTCACCATCACCGGGCCGTGGCTAAAACTGATTCACACAGCCGCCGACGCTCTTCGAGATCGTAAACAACGTTATTATCTATTATCTGCTATCTTTCGGGCAGAGATAAGGCCGGGGTTTCGTCTTAAAGGTTTTACCGCCCCCAATCGCTGGCCATCTAGTTGGGTTTAAGTGTAGCAATTAACACACGTCATGAATTTTGAATGCACTAATTGGCATGTCAACCTAATGCAGGAACACGGCAAGAAAAATCTATAAAAAAGGGAATATTAAAAGTATAATATTATTATAATGATTTCCCATTAAAAATAATTTATTTTATTTTTAAATTGACCTTAAACCTCTGTTGATCTGATAAAAATTATCTTCTAACACAAATATAGGTATTAAATTAGTTTTAAACGACAAAAGAGTTTTAAATGTCTCTAATTATTAATTTTAATTTTAGAATCAATTTTTTTTTAATTTTAATATTTAGTTTATTGTTTTAAATTTATTTTCTAAAGAATTCCCAAAGAAATCACCATTATGGATATAAAATCACCTTAAAAGGCGGCTAAAAGTATGCAATCTTAAGCTTAAGCTTTAAAATCATTATGTAGAATACATTTAGAAAGCATTTAGCTCCCTCTTTAATTTTATTAATTTCGCTAGAGCTAATATATCATTCAATATCATTTAATATGTATAAACTTTTAAACAAAATTTATTAATATTTGTTTTAGCGCTAAATTAATGGTACTTAAACTGTTTAATTTATTGGCTTAAATATGGTATGTTTAATATAGAATTCTCACAGAAATCTCTAATATGAATATAAAATCATTTAAAATTGCAACTAAAAGTATGCAATCTTATATTTAAACTTCCAAAATCATTCTGTAGCTTCCCTTATCATTTTATTAATTCTCAAAGACTTTGATATAACATTTATTATTTTTTGAAAGTTGTATTTATTTTTAAACAAACTATATTATATTATCTCTACATTTTATTGTTTATTTCCTATCTAAACAATTTCCCCCAGTGCACCATATTGCAAATTCCGAGTTCAATTGCTGTTTTGTGGGGTCAAAAACGTCCACAGCTTTTGTTCATTAACTATTTGTCTCATGAACAGTTGTTTGTTGGTGGGTGTGTGGTGTATGGTGTGTGGCGTGCGGTGTGTGGCCCACCAGAATTGATTTGTGAGTTGGACTGAAAGCAGCCCAACTTTGGCCCTGACCAATGCTAATTGTCATTCGGCATTCAAATGCGGTTTCCACCCCGTGTTAGGAGGAGAACTATTTTGCTTATGAATTCTCGCTCAATTATATCGATGGAAACGACTCGACTCGGTTCCGTTCATTTGCCAGTTATGCGAATGCGAAATTGTTGCCTCAATTACCTGCCATTAACCTGCATTTAGACGCCCCCTGGCCCCGCCCAGCCACTTGCCGCGTCCGTCATTTCGTCGCTTTGAAGTTGTGGCTGCCCCCAAGGGCTTTGCATTGACATGTGGTCAGTTTTCCCCCGCCGAAACTGTCACAATTTCAATTTGAATCCCACTCAACTACCCACAACTGACAAAGGCACTCGGCTAGGATATCGTTTTTACAATTCATCTGCTTTCCGTTATTTGTTTTACCCACGGACGGGTCTTCACATGCCAACTGCTGGCGGGCCGCCGAGCAATTTCAATTGCAATTTTTCAATCACGCTGTGCTCGGCCTTGTCAGTCAGCCAGTGGCCCACAGTGCGTATGCGTAATCTGAGCGAGGGTGTGGGGTAGCTAAGTTCTAAGCTTCTGGGCTTCCCCTTACTTTTTATCCTTGAAGTAAGAGGGATTACAGTAGAGTCCACATCGCCAGGGGCTTGTATTCGTGCCAAGGGTAGCCAGAAAAGCTCTGTATTCACCCTTCTTGGCGCGAAGAGGTTCGTTTATTGAGTGAGCTTCAGCGGAAAGCTTTCAGAAGCGACATCTGACGGTGAAAAAATTAACAAATTTATAAAATAAACAAAAGTATTGAAATTCTTTTTATGATTTTGGATTAAACATTTTCTCTATAGTTTATTATAACAACATTACTAAAATAAATGCTTAAAAGGACGCCCTATTTTACTGGACCTTGGGACCTTTACTTATGTTATATTTATTATATTTATTTTATATATAATATATTTTTTATATTTATTATTATATTTATTATATTATATATTTATATTAACCCTTAAAAAGTATTTTATTTATTTAATTTGTTATTAATAAGCTCATTTGATTCTTTATTTGTTTTGAAAAACAGCACGAATTTCTTACACACAATAATTTGTTAGCTAAAATACAACTATAGGAAACTATAACCAACGAAAGTTCAAATAGGCATCTTTGGTATACATATGTATATATGGATTAAATTATAATAAACAAATTGTTTAATTATTAAATAATTGCATAAGCTTCTTGAATACTTAAAAAAATTAATAACAATTTATTTTCACAGCATTTTACTTCCTATTTAAATTCGTATGTAACACACAGTTTCACCATTTGAGTAAGCATTATGGAAAGATAATTTTTTATCGCTCAATTAATTAATTAAAAATTTAAAGCTTATCTAAAATGTATTTTATATTTTGTTCATTTAACTGGTTTATAGCAAAATAAAGAGTTTGAATAACAAGCTATTAAGATTAAATTTCAATTATTTGATTGATTTATTTAGAGAACTACTTATAAGTCTCAGAAATTCCCTCAAAATCTGAAATACGTATTAAGAATCAAAGTGCATTATAGAAAGCTACAATATAAAAAGGTCACTCCTTCTCAATTCCAAATAAAAAAACCAGAATGGCATATGGATAACTATTCAAATTACATAAAATATGTCGGCAGCTGCTCGAATCTGTTGCGGCTTGTGCCAAGGATTAGGGGACCCAGACCCGAACCCAGACCCGAACCCGGACCCTGGCAGATTCATATGCACTGCAAATAGCATTTCGTATGCATCCGACAAGCACCGCAGGATACAATTAGTGGCGAGTGGCCGTCAAGCAACAGCAGCCATCGAGGACCGAGGACAGGAAACCGAGAACATGGCCGAGAATGGTGGCTTTGACGTGACGCATATGGGTCACTTGGCCTGGGCAACGTCAGCGCCTTTGCAGGATGCGGAGCCAACAGCAGCTGCATCCGCCCACATCCGGAAAACTCCTCCCCCGCTTTTTCAATCATACCAAGAGTACGGTCGAGAGAGAGAGAGGGTGTGGGCGACCTTGACCTTGCCCCCTAAATAGCAATTTCCATTATGAAGTGCGCCTGCTTAATGCAGGCCATATGGCAAAGAATCCGGATTTAGGAATCACAGTGGCATTATTGCCGCGGCTAAACACTAGGCCCAATTAAACTTTAATTGGTCGCACCAAATGCGAATTACGAAATTATTCGCAACGAAATTTCGCGTAATTTCCGTATTATGCCATTAAAATTAACGCTCGAAATAAAATGCAACGCAATATTTTCTACACGACGCCTTCTATCAAACATTCCAGGAACAGGGACGTACTTGTAAAAGGGGTTTAATATTTTAAACTAACAAAAAATGTCAAAAATTTAAGAAACCTTTAAATATATTTACTAGATTTATTTAAGATTTATATACATTTTAAATAAAAGACTTTAAACCCCCTTTGTATTACGGCAGCGTCATTAATATGGTTTTGAGGCAATATTATTAGTCAGCCTTTGTTGCTGCTAATGATTACCGCATCTGCCCTCTCTCTGTATTGGGGAAAAATTAATTTCCCCATTAATTTGCAAGTTAGCAAGACGATCTGTGTATGCTCTTTTTTCTGAGATACAGAAGCTAAATAAATTAATATAAATACATATCTGTATTGCCTTTAATACAAATTTCGCAAACTACTTGCTTTTTATATATATGATTTTAATAATAAGTTGGCAATAATTGATATAATTTTAAAACAAAAACTACAGTATCTCCAAGCTATTATCCGTAAAATTGAAGATGTTATTCTAATTTTCTTAAGGAAACTATATAATTATTCTACATATTTTAAGTTCTATAACTTTTGACAAGACTTCCTTGAACAATTCTTCAGCCGGGTTTTCCCCATTAAAAGTCCGCCCATTAAAGTCATTTCTTGGCCTTTCTATGATAAGAACTTTTCCAGTTAACCCACACATTATAATATCTTCCATAATTGGTAATTCTCCATAGTTTACGCTTGATTGCATGGCATTCTCATTGCCGTTTGACAGCAGTTTATATAATGAATCCGGGGTCCACGAAGAGGGGGTGAAGCACACTATTCCTCATCTTGCCTCCTCTGGGGTGCAATAAATGATGCAGTGGGTTGGAAAATTATCCATTTAAATCTTTAGACTGCAATTTCAGGGGCAACATTCAGGGGCTCCTCTAGGTACTATCGGTTCTTTTTCGATTAGATTTTTGCCAAGTCTAATGATAAGATACTTGTTGAGGAAATAAAGAAAGAAACAAGAATGGCATTGAAAAGTGGTATTTGAGTGCAAGTGAACTGTATTTTTGAATAATAACAGGAGTTAGAATTTCTTTTGTGGGAATTTATCGCTTTAAAAATTTTTAATATTAAATATAACGCAACCTTTATTGATGGCTTAAGAGATGATTCAAAGATTAAATATCCAGCCTCATTTAAGGAGCTCTAATAAAAAAAATATATACAATTTTTATTTATTTTTTATTTACATAAGTACTCACAAAAAAAAGTTACAAAATAAAGGAATTACCCTAATTTTCTAAACTTTTTCCCAAGACATATATAATGTCTAAAATATCTTTTTAAATACGTTATAAAATGATTTTATTTATAATACCCTGCCGAGTATAAATTACCAAAGAATTTATTATTATAAAAAATTGATTTATTATAATAATTAACATAAAACTATTTGAGAACGTGATTATTTTAAAATTCCCATGAACTAATGCAATTTTAATAATAGTTCGAAAGTATAAAAAGATTTGAAATTTAAATAGAATATATAAAATGTTTGCTAAGAATTTGTATGGCTTTTCTCAGGATATATACAAATGTTTTGTATATTATCTATATTTTCTATAAATTGTGTGGGAACAGTGTCTAGCAATTTTCTATATAAATTATTACAATTTAAATAATACATTTTGTGCAACTATTAAAAGTTTATGAATATAAAACGAAAATAAACAATTAAATAGTTGCAAAAATGTTTGCAAAATTGTAAAATCTGTGGGAAATCATGTGATGCCTATATCTTTTCACGATGGATCCTCGCTAGAGTGCAGTTCTTCCGCTTTTCCCTTTGCCTTTACTTCGCTATCTTCGATTGCGTTTCCCATAATGTTTGGCAAACACGAACCGTGGGCAGAAGACAAGCGGCGATAAGCGAAGTCAAAGGCGAGGAGAAGGCAAGCGAAAGGAGGAGGAGGTAATGGAACGAAACGGAAGAGAGATAAAAGCGGAGAAGTTGCAATTTATTGATTGTGTGTGTACGTATACAGTGCATACATGCAAGGAGCTGTGTATCTTTGCCTCTGTGTCCGTGTGGCTGTACTGAAAAAATATAGTTGACAACTGACGATTCCACAAACACAGCTATTTGGCGAGTATATAGCGCGGCCTTGAACGTGAATTGCATTTGCGCTCGAAAAGAAAAACCACAAAAACGAAAAGGGAAAAAGCAAATACTAAGCGACGGGCAAACAACAATAACAAGATGCTAGCAGAGACAGCGCGAGTGTATGCGAGAGAGAGAGCGGGATGGCCACAGGTCGCAAAGAAATGTGCCAAAGCGAAAAGTTTGAAAGCACACACACACACACGCTGCGCAAGCTGCAACTGCATTTTTCCCATTCTCCTCTCTCGCGCTCGGCTCGGCACGGCACTCTCTCTCTCTCTGAGTGACGCACACCCTTTGTCCCAACTAAAATTTCAAAGCATTCCCAAGGTTACCGCATACACATGCAACAACAACTACATACACTATACCTCATGGGCCTGGCTCTCTCTTCGCGCTCTGTGCCTGCCCTCTGCCGTCTCACGTCTCCCTTCGTTGCCCTCGGCACTATCTGCACTTTGCAGTTTTTGGCAGATATGGAAAAGTACCGAAAATAATTGAATTTTCGATTGCAATTTCGAATTCTTGGCTGCTCTAGCCTTCGGATTAATCCACCTGATGAAATATGCAGGTACAGATACATTTCCATCTGCACGCGGAGAAAAAGTTAACAGTTGGAAATAGTTTAATAACTTAATAAAAAAATTCGGAAAAAGTTTTGTTTTTAAATAAAAAATAAAATTTTCTTGAGAGAAATTAGGAAATAAAATTCAAAATGTTATATCTTCAATATTTTGCATGATAACACTATAATTCAATACTTTCCATGGTAACACTATAATTCCCAATGAGGCATCTAGACCTCATTGGGAATCAGGTCTAGATGCCTCATTGGGTCTAGATGCCTCATTGGGTCTAGATGCCTCATTGGGAATTAGGTCTAGATGCCTCATTGGGAATTATAGTGTTACTCGAGCGGTAATTTCTTTGTATAATTTCATTAGCTCTACATAAGCTTTCCGATTTTAGATAACGACTCTAAGTTCTTATTAATAAATAAAATCCAGACTTCGGTGACTTAATTTAATTTAATTACAAAATTCCCCATCGATTACCATTTGAGCTGTATTTTTCCAAGAACTTATTATAATAAGATAATTATTTAATAAATCTAATTATTTTTTTCCCCGTACTTATTATCTAGTGTATGCATTTATTTTTCCATGTGCTTAGTCACTACTTGTATCGCATGTTCTCTGCCTACGTGTGCATCTTTCTATCTCGACTTGTGTCTACGTATTCTTTATCGCACAGATACAATTTTCAGTTTCACCCTTTTTTTCCACATTTTCTCTTCTATAATTTTAGCAAGCTGAAAACAGTTTCCAACAGCTTTTCCCCTGTGTGTTTATTTAGGTTAAAGGTGTGTGCGCGATGGTTGTGGGTGTGTGCCCGTGTTAATTGGTTTTGAAAATAGCATTTTACATGCTAGAAATGGGCATTGATTAATTGACTTTGGAAATGTGCAAACATGGGATGTTTGGCATCTTTGATTGCAAGAAAAACTTAAGAAAATAAATTTTAAACATTAAAATTCTCTATTTAAGCCAGATTTCCACGGAGTCTGCTTTTATGGATGCTGTATTTCGGTGAAATATATGGATATTGCGTATACGCCATGTTACCACCAGCCATAAACTCATGCAATTTCATCTTAATCTTCCGTTGACATTTAGGGGAAGTTTATGAGGGGTCGAAACATGCAGAGACATGCATAAAATCAACCCTGTTTGCCGAGCAAAAATGTCAAAGTTGAATGCACAAAATATCATAGTGGCGGGGAATGGCAAACGAAATCGAAATCGAAATCGGAATGTGAATCATTTGGCACTTGCCAACATATGTTTGCCATTAGCTTTACCGTTGCATAAAGCGTTGCTCTCTTTCGCTCAGCCTCTCTCTCTGCCGCTCAGCTTGCTCTCTTTTACCCCTGCAATAAAAGCGAAACATGAAAGCGAAATTTCTGGCACATATTTCACTTAACGTTGACTGCAGACAACACGTCGCATTCGTCGATGATTCATATGGGCTACAGACACCGATATATATGCATATACACCTATATATATACAATTGCCACCCTCACAGCTGCACTTCCCTAAACGAAAGCTCTCCGAAAGCTGGCTCTCTCAGCTCTCTTCGCTCACACACACACACAGAGCGACACAGCGAATCCTTGTGGCATGTATTTCAAGTTCACTGTCAAGGTCACCTACTATACACATGCGCTGCTGCAGGGCAACGAAGGGGCAAGGGAAAGGGCTCTCTCTCTCTGTGTTGCAGCAGCGAAATCATCCGTTTTAGCTACCTACACAGTGCGAGCCAAAAGTTTGCACCCCCTTCTGCTTCCATAGTAGCTCAAACTCCCTCTGCGCCCCGCCCACGGCTTCCCCCAAAAGTATACACATTTTATAATAGATGCGCTTTGAGCTCGGTCATCCAGGCAGTATTTTGAGGATATATACGTATGTACTCGTACGCTCGCAGTAGGAGCATAAATTTTGGGCTGAGTATATGTATCGGGCTTTAGGGTCTCGAAGCATCCAAATTCGAGCCCCGCTGAGCTCAGCTTGGGTCTATTTTTAGTAGTTTTTTAAGCTACACACCACATATGCTGTTATAATTATTTTTATTTAATTAATTTTTTATCCTAGTTAACTGGGTATATATATTTATTTGTATAGTTAATTAATGAGTTGAAAACGTATTTAAATAAAATTTTCATTGAGAAATTAACAATAAATAGGGCAGTTACAAATATGAAAAAAATGATCCAACAAATATTATTATTCAGGTTAATTATTTGTGATTTAATTCTAGAAACTTCTAAATAATATGGAGTTTTATAAAAGAAATACAAGTTTTTTATTCAATATTCAAATAATATTTTGACTATACTTTAACTTAAGAAAAGAAATAATCCAACAATTTATGAAAATTTCAAACAATTTTTGGAAAATAGCAAGTTTAATTAGTTTTATTAGCAAAGTTATTATAAGTTAGCTTAGTTACTATTTTTACAAAATGCTGGTTATTTTATTAAATCGTTTAGTAGCTTATTGAATAAATAAAACCAGGAAATACTTTAACAAATTTTAAAAGAGAAATAATAAAATTGTGAAACATGGTACAGTATGGATTTAAAATCACCGAAAAAACTAGCCTAAAGGTATGCTACAAAAAATTTAAATTTTGTAATTCCTCAGTTATTAGATTAAAGTTCATCATTGCATGATATCACACCTAACCGAGATTTAAGCTGCCCTTACACGTGCAAAATAATTCAGGTGTTACTTATTATATTAAAAGAAAAGTCTTATATTTCTTAGAAAAAAAAACCCACTAACAAGGTTGGTTTCCTCGAAAGACGACAGCTTCAGCTGAAAAGTTATTTATAGCCCCTTCCCCGCTTTCCGTGGAAATGGTTAACTGTAATGAAATCCCCGTCTTAGCTGTAATGCAATTTTCCCCATTTTCCGCTCACAGTGCCAGTGGGCGAGAAGCGGCCACCCAGCGTTCTTTAGCAGAGTGTTGGCATACAGTTGGCCGCGACTGTGGAGGTGCAAGCCCGGGATATATGTATCTTGTATGTAGAAATTACCTATATACTGGCCAGCCATATGTATGGACAGGCTTTGGTGTGTGCCAGTGCATCCCCGTGTGTGTATCTGTATCTGCAGCCGAGTTTGAGTGCGAGTGCGAGTGTATCTGTAGCTGTATCTGTATCTCTAGAGCGCATGACATAAGAAATCGGCGCACGAAGGCAAATTGGTAAGTTATGAAAGTCCACAGCTCGACATGCAATAACATCTGTTGCATATAGCCGCCGCAACGATATAGATATAGATACAGAGGCATACATGGCGGGACGTACATATTTACCTGAAAATAGTGTGTGTACCTACGAGGGATCCGTAGTGCAAGCGCTGCACTCAAGGCATTTAATTTAATTAAACAATTAAACAAACATGGCGGCTAGCGCTCTCTCGCACACACTGGCTCGCGGCCTCAAACAAATTCAATTAGGAAATTAAAATCGAAAAGCCAGCAATGTTTGTGCCCCCCGAGAAAGAGAGGCAAGCGGAACGGATGAGAGAGACAGCCAAGCATGGTCCGAAAGAGATGGAAGCCACTGGCTTAGCCGGCCGAGGAATTGCAGCACACGCACATTTGTCAATCGAAAAATCGCATGACAGTGCACACACAGTGTGCCGTACATCATATACTATATGATGGGTATGGGTATTAGCAGGTCCCACCCCCGCTATATGTGCCGATACAGGGGGTGACCGGGACCGATATCCGTATACTTAGTAAGCCAAGTAATTATTGTATTCTGCCCCGCGCGCCGCTGGGCTTGTTTTGTGTTGCAAGCGGCAGTTAGTCAATAAGTGCGCTAATTATATACAATTCGCTGGCCAGGCCCAGGCCCAGGCCCAGACCCAGAACCCAGAACCCGAAAGCCCAGATACCCAGCAGATACAGATACAGCTACAGAGCGAACCAAGTGCACATACAGTGGGCACTCCTTGTGGAGATTAGGCAGGAATTCTGGGGAGAGGGAATAAAAGAGGGACTACCGACTTATGTATTTTTAATTTTTAATATATTATGGAATTAGAATGTTATTTATTGCGTCATATTTTTTTTTATGCTTTCTAAAACAATCTTTTACTCGCTTATCACTTTTTTACACTGTCCGACGACTTAAACTCGCCCAGCTCAAAGTCCCATCGATATTATGTCGCTCTCGCACTGCTTAGGAACACTTTTCGTCGGTCTGAGTAACAGGCTTTTATGGCGTTACGACATAAAAAAAGCAATACAATCTCGATTAAAGAGTCCCAGAACAAAAACTGAGCGAGTTTATGTCGTCGGAGAGTGTAAAAAAGTGATGAGCTAGTAAAAGATTGTTTTTAAGATGCATAAAAAAAACTATGACTCAACACATAACATTATAATTCCATAATTGATTAAAAATTAAAAAGAGAAGGTTATATGGTGGTAATATATACTTGAGACGTTGTTTTTAACCCCCTGCCAGTTTAGAAAAACAAAGGTGATCGTACCCCAGGGACCTCTTCAGGGCAGCTCTGTCTTTCAAAAAATATTACTCCAATGGATTTTTTTTGTGGGGATCTGTAGGAGGTGACTTTCCCTAGCGAGTGATCACTGTACTAGTGCAAGGCTAGCAGGAGCGGGCCGCGGAGAGCAGTAAAAGCGACGCGTCAGGGCAGACTGCACAACTCAAACTGCAAGTACATGGGAGCGAGAGGGAGAGAAGACTGGCCCGAGTAAGACGGCGCTAGCTGGGAAGAGCGAGAAAGCGAAAGGGGATCAGAAGAGGAGTAGCTTTCCGCTTGTGAGTGTGTGTGTGTGTGTGTTACTGCGAGAGGGAGAGGGCTGCTTACTGCTGGTACTGCTCGCTCGCTCACCTACATACAGTGACGAACTTAATTATTGGCACAGTTGGCATGTCTGACTTTCACACAGCTTTTCTCCACTAAAAATTGTGATTTTTACATCAAACAAATTTTAGTAATATACATTGATTAATTTACAACAAAACTAACTTTATTTCACTTCCGTATCTCTTTTCATTAATTTAAAAAAATTAAAAATGTAAAAAAACAGCCGATTTTTCCTGAACAAAATTATTGGCACACTTGGGTTATACTAAACTATTTTGGTAAAATGTAATCGATAATGCTATTTTTTTCTTTAAATTCCCCGTTATCTCTATTTTTGGAATGGCATGGTGATAAATTTTCAAAGTGAAAACATCCTAATACCCTTTTTCTTAGCAAAAATAGCTAGATTTCGCGAAAATGGGGGGTAAACAGAAGGAAACCACCGTATCTCAGTGGAAAATTGATTTGTATCCGCAATTTCAGAGCAAATCACATGCAGATATTGAAGAAATGATAGATAGAAGCCCCTTTACCATTTGGAGCATTGTACAGCGTTTTAAAGGAGCCTTATTCTAGGAGAGTGCTTATTATTCCAGGTTGATCCAATGCTTTGACCCACCTGGAATACACCAAGACCATCAGAAAGGTGAAAGTGAACCCGAATATCTTCTCAACATAGATCGTAGTTGAGGTTAAACAAAAATTTTGCCAGGATATTCATCCCATAACGGCTCGGAGGGCACTGTATTAAGCTAACTACAATTACTGAATTTCTTGAAAAAAACACCTATTTCAAAAGTCATGCGATTAGTCTAAGCAAAACAATATTTGGGTAAGCCAAAAGAATCGGAGAAGCTGACATTGTCCCAAAATTCCTTTGGCTTTCCTAAATATTGTTTTGCT